>PVHP010005533.1:0-64737 GCA_004024765.1 Zapus hudsonius
CCATCCCTGATCAGTTGTATATCCTCCTTCGTGGGCTGTCTGTATTAGTCCTTGTGGCAAGGGATCCTGTATATCTTAGTACTCATCCCGGTCTTCCTGGCCCAATGCATTTTTGACTGCCTTTTTGGAAAGTTCTCTATGGTGATCGCCCGCCTTTCTTTAGAGCGTGGCTGGTGTCTGTAGTCCGTGGGATGTAGTTGAAAGCAAGAATGAAACAGCAGTATTTAGAAATCTTATTTAATCACATCTTCGCTCTTAGACGTGCCCATTCCTCTGTTACGAAGGAAAGTGAAGCATAGACAAGTTAATTGTAAGCCCAAGCTCTCTTGTTTTGAAGATCTGTTTTTCCCTGAGAAGTGCAAGACTTGGTGAGAATATGCAGTTGACTCATGTGGAACAGGCAGGGACTGTGTCCTGACTTCAGGTGTAATTGTGACTATCAGTTCTCTGGGAATCTGGGGGAGGTATACCATTCTATCCTCTGGCCCAGAATGTGGAAGTTGGCCCAGTAATCCATGCAGAAGGTTCCAGAGGATAATCTGGGTAGCAGGGCTGCTAGAAGGCTCTTTCCTTCATCTGTTTCATTGAGTGTGTGCCTGCGATGAAAATAATTTACAATGGGAACAATTAGAGAACACGCTCTGTGTGGGCTGAACTCCTGGAGAGTCGCAGGAGCTTATAGGCAGCACTGAGAGAATAGAATGAGCCTGTATTGTCAGGATCCAAACCTTGGTTGCAGGAAATTCCCTTTATGAGTCTTTCAGAACAATTGTTTTCAGAGGCATGGCCGAAAAAATTCTGGGCTATCACTTGAATAGGAGCTGTGGCCCTGGAGCATATGCAGTTCATATGTTTATTGTGTGTTTATTATTTTTTGTAAGTAGACATTGGCTCAGCCAACTTATAAGGGAGAATGAGTAGGGTTCTCTAACATTTCCAGAACTATAGAGATGTTCATGTGACCTTCCTTAACAGAGTCATCGAACACAAGGATTTTTTTTAATAATCTCTCAGTGACCAAGGGCAATAAAATAGGAGTCATATGTATAGAGTTTCTTGCAGAAATAAATATATGAATAGTGAAAACGAAATGAGTCAAATTCATTCTCATCTTATATAACCCAATACATGCAAAATAGTATTTCAGCATTAATGAATTCAATAATTAGAGTTCTATTTTACATAGCATTGTTTCCATAAATCTCTAAAATCTTGTGCATGTCAATTTTACATTACAGCACACCTCTGTTAGAACTACCCACATTTAAAATGCTTAATAGCTACATGTAACCTATTGCCTTAGAATTTGACAACCCAGCCTCTCTTTCTGACTTTGCTATCTTTGTGGACCAGGTTCAGAAAGGTGAAGTAATTAATATCGTCTCAATTGCTTCACCTTTCTCTGTTTCCCTTTTGATTCTGTGTGGATTACCATTCCTTCCTCTTGTGGTATTGTCACATGGCTTCTTAAGCTACCACTACAGTTTCTGGCCCAAAGTTGGTTCTCATTTAATACATGACCGTGTCCTCAAAATGACTTTCACTGTGCACTCCTTGTAGAGACTGAGATGTCTTCTTGCCTGTGACTATAGAATATAAACTGACCTCAACTTTCTCCCTTCTCCCACTGATTCCTGCCTCCCCTTCCTCTATTGCTCATTTTTTCACTTCACTCAGATCTTGGCCCCAAAACCCCTTTTCCAGAGAAGCTTTTCTGAACACCCTGTGAACAGAGCACCCTCACCCTCCTTTCTCTCTGACCAGCTATGATTTTCCTTAGTGAACTCACCACCTCCTAGTTACTGCCCTCTTCCTCTGGTAGAAAACCAGAGCACTTTTGTAAATGGTTTCTCATGCATCTGTTCCTCTGCTGGACTTCATTCCTTTTTTTGAAGTAATTATGGACCACATTTCATATTAGAAACACTTAGAAGTTGTGATCTCAGGAATAATTTATAGCATAACTGTTAAGTGAGACACATATGCCTATTTAAGGAATATACCTGTATTAATATCTAATGTAGACTGCATTCTGACAAGAGACAACTTGAAAACCTGGCACATAACAAATAGATGGTTAATAATTTTTAGTTATCGCACCCTCATATTATCCAAAGTCTCCAGCAGAATTTATGTTAATATGGTCTTGTTTACAGAATGGGGTTCACAGTGCCAGCTATCATAACACTTATAATGCCATGTAGATAATAATCTTCTGATCATTTTTCTACCCACCACCTTATACATTTCCGTTAAAACCTGCTTTTTAGAAACTTCAGTCTTGCTTTTAGTGCTTCACGGATTTTTGTGATTTTTTAAAGTCAACAGAGACATGTTCTGACATCTTCCAGGATGAATTCATCTCTATTGGCTGCCACATAGATATATCACAAACCCCCAAAAGGAACAAGTTCAAATATAGCCATATATATGCATTTTCTTGTCAAGACATGCAGAAGAAAGAATAAAGTTCCTAACAGGGAACTAGACAACCCGAGTCACAGTTTGCCATTGGGACCACTCTCTATTAGAGAGCATTAGATTAGTCTAGGATTGTTCCATTTTTGAACTACCAGCATGTTGGCCCAATATTCTATGTTGTGAGGGGCTGTCCAGTGCAGAGTATTATGTTTAGAAGAAACCCTGGTCCCTTAATTCTGTCAATTAAAGATATTCTTGTGAGGCAAAATGATCCCCACTTGTGAAACACGAGTTAAGAACTTTAAAATTTAATTCTAGAATTGTAGGCTGAAGGCTTACCCTCTTATCCATATGTGCATGTACAGACACGCATAAACACACAGCACACTGCTGTTAGATGTGCTTCTTCCTCACAGCAACAGCTAAGTGTTCTCTCACAGGCTCCCACCTGCACCCACTCAAACAGAAGCTCTGGAGAAGGGCTGGATGGGTAACACGCTGCCATCCAGGCCTGTTGCAGATCATTGCAGGGATCTCTGAACAATCACTTCCACCCCCTGTTTGCCACTCTGGTGGGCTCTGGCACAGACTCTTGGCAGCTGTGGCTGCTACAGTTTTAGGCTCTGAACAAAACTTCGGGCCACAGCTTTTTCCAGCTCACTCTCTGCACACACGCCTCCCTCCTTTGCCTGACAGCCGGGGCTTTCAGTGATAGGCAGATCTGTGCAGCTACTCATGATAAAACGGTACACTTGGGCAGTCGAGGGAAATAGTCAATTGTGCAGCAATCTACATCTCTCTCACTCTGATTTCTTCTTTCCTATCTTACTGGCCTTCATCTTCAGGGGGAAGAATAGCCAAATAAAGTGTATTTAATCAAGTGTGGAAATGGTTTTACAGTTGACAGAATGTTTGTGTCCTCATCATATTTCTAAATAGTATCTATAAAAATCTGAGATCCAGAGAAGGGTTGTGACTGTTCACAGTCACATGGCTAACCAAGATGAGAAACTGTTTGCCAACACTTCCTGCAAGTTCCACGGCTCACAGCTCAATGAACAAGATAGACATAAAAAAAAATAAATGTAAGATAATCAGTGCTGACATACAGTTACTGAAAATGAGCAAGTAAGCTGTGTGGGAGGAACAATACTTTTTTTTAAGGAATAGAAAAGAAGAAATGGCTTCGGAGGACATAACCTCAGTGAGCTCCTGAAGGACAAACAAGGCTTGGCCATTCCTACTAGAGAATTAAGCCACCAACACTAGCATCTGCATTTCTCGTGATCATCCTGTCATTTGTTGAGCACTTACTATATGCCAGGCTACTGCAGGGAGCACTTTACACTGCTTGTGTTATTCAGTTGTAATACTTGTTCCTAGTGAACATGTGTGCTTATTAATATTACATTGATGAGGAAATTAAAACTCAAAGAAGTTAAATGGTTTTCCTAAAACAGTACTGTTTATAGAGTCACATTTTCCTTTCATTATGTAGAAAGACAAACTCTTAGAATATGAAGGTGGGGATTCCATAAGTATCTTGTAGGCTGTAACCTAGACTGTAATAAGTAATAGCCTTGTGACTTTCATATCCCTGGAAGGCTGGTACCAAGGCTGTAATAAGTAAGAGCCTTGTGAGTCCCAGAAAGAAACCTCACCACCTACCCTTCCCCTTCAACTCCAGCATTTGTCCAATGCAGCACAAGTGTGCTGTGATTTCACCAAACTAAAGAGTTGGGCAAGATCTTGTGAGACCCTTGGCCTTTAGTGTTAACTCTGAAGGCCAAGGGACCTTGAGTGCAGATGAATTTATAATATTTGAAATTTCAAGGCATATATGTGTTTGGGGTTTGGGAATCATTCGAGGTGGATTCCAACAAGCTGTCAGGAATCTGTGTCTCTAAAGTAGCAGCCAACACAGGAAGGATGCTAATTTAGCCTAAGATTCTGTGCATTCTCCTGACCAAGCTAAAGCAAAAAGTGACTCAGTGGGTTATGTCTGTGTGTGACGAGAAGAGAAAGGGACCTTGGGTCCCAGGTTATGAGTGTCAGCTGCTAGTGAAGGCAGGAGGTGGGGTAGACCCTTTTATTCTGTCACTATGTCCCTAGCTGGCTATATGAGATTCTGACTCTGCATTAATTCACTCCATTCACTTAACACACATCTTCCTGGAAGAGCCATATTGTACCAAGTGTTGAGATGCAGGCTCTTAGGCATGTCCTCGGTTTACCAATAAGGAAACTACACGTCTAAGAGCAAGCATCTGGGACACATTCCCCCAGCATGTGCTCACTAAAGCAAGGCAGGAATGTGGGCCCAGCTCACATTGACTTTTTGAACCATTAAACATTCTGATGCTCTGCTGAAGATGACATGTTAACCCTTTTCTTTCCCATTGTCTTTCTCCTTCCTCTCTCTTTCTTCTTCCTCCTTTGCTTCCTTCCTTCCTTTCTCTTCTTGATTTTCTTTCTCTATAGGACTCCACAGAATGGAGCAAGAATGAGAGGAAAAAGGCCGGCAGAAAAGCATGAACTGGAGGTTTGTTGAGCTCCTCTACTTCCTGTTTGTATGGGGCCGTATCTCAGTGCAGCCCTCCCACCAGGAGCCAGCTGGGACAGACCAACATGTCTCCAAGGAATTTGATTGGCTTATTTCAGACAGGGGCCCTTTCCACCACTCCAGGAGCTACCTATCCTTTGTGGAAAGACACCGTCAAGGATTTACAACCAGATATAAAATATACAGGTATGACTCTGGCTAAAAGAGCCCCTGCTTTTTAATACTGTTGTGCTTTGTGGGGAACAGCCATGTTTGGCCAACACATGGCTGTTGAAGAAGTGATTGTGTCGAGACACTGTGACCTTGACACAAGTTGTTTAGCATTTTGTTTCATCTTTGCATAAAATATTAGCACTGATAATATCAAATAACTGCTATGTATTGATTACTTATGATATTCTGGACATGGTACTTAGTGGATATTATCTCATTTAAACTGCTGATCATCTAATGTTGACTATGGCTGTTTGATACATTTGCCATGTTCTTGAGTCTTAGGTTAAATAAGGTTTCTAAAGAACCACAGTCAATAACTTCCAGAGCCAGGAATCAACTCCAGTTTTATCCTTGGTCATGGTAATTCCTTTGTTCAGTAAATGCTATTAATGAATCTAGTATCCTTCCAAAATATATTCATGACTTTGGAAAAGCATAAAGATATTTAATGAACAACTTTTTTAAAAAATATTTTATTTATTCATTTTCAAGGAGAAAGAGAGAAAGAGAGAGAGAGAGAGAGAGAGAGAGAGAGAGAGAGAGAGAGAGAGAGAGAGAGAGAGAAAGAGTACACCAGGGCCACCACCTTGTGGGTCTGGCTTATGTGGGACCTGGGGAATTGAACCTGGGGCCTTAGGCACTGGAGGCAAGTGCCTTAACCGCTGAGCCATCTCTCCAGCCCGAACAACTTTTTTTTAAAGCAGTTACAAACTGGTTCTTGGCTGATTGTAATCCTACCCAACTATAAAGGATTAAGTTATGTACAGGAGAGATCCTCTGAATGTTCAATAAGTGAGTTTAATGTAATAAACCCACAGTAGACATATTACAGGGATAAAACTAATTATATGCATTCACATGAGACTCATATAAAATATGAGATTTGAGGAAGGAACAGATGATTTTGGTTTGTGCAGTATTTTTATGTACAGAAAAGAATAGAAGCTTGGAATCTCATAGAGTTGGTTATCAACCCAAGGTATAGGAAGTCCAGGAGAAGAAATCCATGGGGTGGAGAGTCTCACTGTTTTTTATTCAGATAAAGTAGTGCTTGTAACAGAAAATTTCTCAGAGAAGCCCATTAGGACATTAGGGACAGTGTGTGATAACATTTGTCTGGGTCAGTGTCTCCTGTGCTGTCATCTAATCTTCCCTGAAATTTCTGGTGTAAGGGATCCATGGCAATTAAGCTGCTGTTAGGAGAATCTATCTGTAGACACATAAGGTAACTTCAGAGAAAGTCCTACCTTGTGCTTTGTGGAAGAAAGAGGAACCAGAGAGAAGAATGTGGGAGCAAGTGAAACTACCTTTCGTTCCATTAGTTCAAAATACAGAGAGAGAAAGAGAGAAAGAGGGAGAGAGAGATAGAGAGAGAGAATTAATGACAGACATACTTTAAAGTTTTCTGAGCCTCAATAGCTCAAAGTACTTTCCGCATGAACTTTTCTTATTTGCCATATTCTACTTAACCATGATAGCTTTAGTATAGCTATAGTGCTTTAAATTTATACCTTTGTAATTTAGGGACAATTCTTATCTGTTTTTTTATTATTTATTTGTGTGTGTGTGCATATGTATTGTGTGAATGCATGAGTGAGGGAGTACATGTGCCACTGCATGCATATGGAGGTCACAGGACGACTTTCACATCAGTCCTCTGTCTTTATTCTTTATTTGAGGCAGGGTTTCTCACACTGGATCCTCTCTCTGCTGTTCTTTGCTATACTTGCCAAGAGCTTCTGGGAAATTGTGTCTGTACTTCCCATCTCGCTGTCAGTTGCAGGGTGCTCCACTCCTTCATGGCTTTCAGCTTTTCATGTGGCATCTGGGGATTAAACACAGGTTCTCCAGCTTGAATGACAAGTGATATCTGCTGAGCCATCTCCCAGCCCTAGAAACAACTTTTAAAATATTTATTTATTTGAGAAAGCATGTGTACGAGAGAGAAAGAGGCCAGCAGAGAGAAAGAGAGAAAGGAGAGAGAGAGAGGGAGGGAAGGAGGGAGGGAGGGAGGGAGGGAGAGAGAGAGAGAGAGAGAGAGAGAGAGAGAGAGAGAGAGAGAGAGAGAGAGAGAGAGAGAGAGAGAGAGAATAAGCATGCCAGGCCCTCCAGCCACTGTAAATGATCTCCAGATACATGCACCACCTTGTGCATCTGTGAATCCTGGAGAATCAAACTCTGGTCCTTCTGCTTTGCAGGCAAATGCCTTTACTGCTGAGCCATTCTCCAGCCCCAAAACTATTTTTAACTGGAATGTTTCTGAGAGTTATGTGTACACATGCATATATATATATCACAAGATATGGCCATTTCTGAGACTACAGGTTTACTTTTGCTGTATCATTGTTATACACACAGAAAATATTATGGAATTTGATTAAAAAATCTCAGTGTAGTTTTTGCCTTAATGTCAATAAAGGAATGGCAAACTCTAACATTTCTGAATCGATTACAAGTAAGAGAGAAACATGATCTAAGGAGGATTGGCCTGCTGCCAAGAAACCCTGAATTCAGACCTTACGTCTTCTAAGTCATTGGTGTGGAAAGTAGCAAGCCCTTTTGTGATCATGTGTCCCTGAGTGATTTGAGAAATCTCCACCAGCTGCAAATGCTTGTCATTCCATCAAAAAAAAAAAAAAACCCTCAAATTCGGGTGGGCCCACAAATGCCCAAGGTCTTCTCATGGGCTCTGTCTAGGCAACAGTTCATGGATAAACTTTCTATGGGCTTCGAAGAGTGATGAGTGCTTGATGAGTTACTGCAGAAACATGCCTCTGGGCATTATGAAATGTGAGATCGCCAAGAAAAATGAATATAGTGTGAACAAGAGAAGGAAAATGTGTAAATGTGAGGAATGGGCAGGCATTTCTTCATTTCTCCTCTCAAAAGAACAGCAGAATTCAAACATAATGATTAACTCAAAGGGCATCCTCTTGGGAGAAGACTAGTTATCTTCAAAGTTTCAAATTTGGACCTTTTAAAGAACTTTATAGCAGACTAGAGCTCTATTGTTGGATATAATACAAAAACCAGTTATGGTACAGCCATACACCAGTTATGGTACAGCCATACACCAGTTATGGATACCACATAAACAAGGTAGGGGTGCACACATAAATAAGGTATGGCATACACATAAACCAGTTATGGATGCACACATAAACAAGGTATGGGCACACACATGAACAAGGTATGGGCACACACATGAACAAGGTATGGGCACACACATGAACAAGGTATGGGCACACACATAAACAAGGTGCACACTGACTGCTTGAGATGTCTCTCAAATGTCTGTTCCCAGAGAGGATGCAACTGTGAGAGTTGGATCATGGAAGAAATAGTTGAGATCCAGATACCTTATTCTGTTTGTTTATGTTTTGTAATATTTATAATCTCAAGGTTTTACATATGACTTTCTCTACCACTTGAGCCTCTCAAGGACACTTCAAGGTTGAGATGCTTTGAATACATGTTTTCATTTTAAAGCCGATTTGGTGCACAAAAGTAATATAGCCAAGAAAAGTCACAACCTGGGCTCACAACCCAAGCAATCAAAAGTCCAATAGCACATTAATTAATCTGCTAGAACTGTAGGTATGTGGATGCTTCTTATAGTTTTGTGATATTAGGGAAACCTGCCTCCTTTCCTGAATCCCACTTTCCTCATTTTTCAAATGATAGAGTTGTATGAAGATCACTGATTTTCAACCCATGCCCTGTGAAACACTGACAGCTGATTATAGTAGCCATGGAAACCACTGTAGTGTGGGAAGAGAACCAAAAGGGCCTGTTGGGCAGGATCCCTTCCCTTCTACTTTCCATAAAAAGTGAAGGTTCTCATCTGTTTCTCTGTTTAGCTTTTGCATGGTCTTTGTATTGGATTCTTAAGCAATGTTGCTTTCATCCAGTGAGTTGGTTTCTAAGTTCCTTTTAGCTCTACAATTAAGTGAAAGATTCAACTAAGGTCACATGGTTAATTAAATGAAAGAGTTCAACCCAGAAGCCAGGCCCTTGGTCAACTAGTCACTCTTTCCTTCCTTTATTTAATTGTGAAATAATTATTAAACAACAGTTTGAGGATCAGCATTGTATTTAGAGCAAGATAAAACACTGATGAATAAAATAAGTATTATCTTCCTTCTGATAGGAGAGACTGACAGTAATTAACTATGTATGCACACACATGAAGTTATTTACAGATTAAGTGCTACAAATGAAAAAGTACACAATAGATATACTTGGAAAATAAATCCTTTTAAATACTTTATATATGAAAGAGAAAGAGAGAGGGAGGGAGGGAGGGAGGGAGGGAGGGAGAGAAGGAGAGAGAGAGAGAGAACACGAGTGCTTTAAGGCCTTTTGCCATTGCAAAAATGCATATGCCATGCCACTTTCTGCCCCTGGCTTTATGTGGTACTGAGGAATCAATCCCAGATTGGCAGGCTATGCAAGCAAGAGCCTTTAATTGCTGAGCTACCTCCTTAGCCTAAAAGTGCTAAATTCTACAAATATTAATTTGGCATGTGTCTTAGTCAGAGACATATGTGTTCATCCAGGTGCAGACCAGAACCAACTAGTGTGGGCTCATTGGGCATTCATCTGTGGATTCCTCTTCTTTGTGTGTGACACTTGGTTGAAACACTGACACACTTTCCATTGTGTCTGTCTTGCAGTGGGCTAACATGTATGCAGTTTGGAAACTTAAAATTGTGTCTCAAAAAAAAGGGCGGGGTGTCTTTCCTCCAACACTGCCATATTGCCTGATGACGCTAGAACGACAACTCTTGTCAGGTGTTCTAGATTTTAAATCTCAGCCTGTTCCCTCCTCCACAAAGTCCACGGTGATCTGGTGGAGGCTTCCGAAAGAAACCAAAAGATAGTTTCCTCTCTTCATCTAGGGATGTTAAGGCCATTTTATTTCTCTTGCATGTGCACACAGAGGCTGTCTAGAGTTTGTAGAGGAGGATTGACTGTTAGTCAGTGATGAGCTGCCTGTCAAATTCCAGCAATAGCCGTGTTCATATTGCTGCTCAAGCCCACCAATCACATTGTGCACATGCCATGAAGTGCATTTGGTGCATATTTGCTTATGAGCTTATGAAGGGCTTGGGCTAAAGAAGACTAAGAGAGCTCAGAGAATATTCTGTCTTATCTGGGTTTAGTGGCAGAACCTTTGACTTTGGAGTCGTGGAACTTGAACACTGCTCAGCTCACCTGCCTCCTTTCTGAATACTTTGGCCAAAGAATAGAACTATTTGAGCCTATTTCCTCATCTACCCAATGGAAAGTTTAAAGTCACAGCATGCCCACTTAGAAAGGATTCTGTGCTTCCAGTCTGGAGAGTCTGGTTTCGTTTGATTTCTAGTCTCATTTTAGCTTTCTCATTGTGGGCAGTTCACCCAAATAGCAAATACTTATCAGTTCAGTTGTAGATACCACAGTTGACAAAAATTAAAAAAAATAAAAATTTGCATACATACACATCCCACACCTCTTCTCCCCAACGCTCAGGGTTGGTACAAAGAATAGAGCAGAGAAAAAGGAGATAATCAAACAATTATCATTGCAAGCATGGAAAGGACCCTAATGGATATTCAGATCATGATGTACGTTCTGTCTCTCAAGTCAAATGAAATGCAGTTTATATGGAAATGCTTTGCAAAATTAAAATTATGTTTGGATATTTTGATAAAATAATTCTGATAGTTTATTTTACCTCCTGTTAAGAGCATTCATCATTGACTAACACTAACTATTGTATGAGGGAAATACTATTATTGTTCCATATTATGAATGTGAACACAGAGACATGAAGAGACCAAACATATTGTCCACATCACAAAGCTGAGGATCCCCAGAGGTAGGATCCAAAAACAAATGTCAAGTATTCATTTCCATAAGTCCTTGATATGCTATCCTGTCTTTTATGCTTCTTAGTCACTTGGTTTAGAACTCATTAGTAAGGGATTTCCTTTGACTGTTGAAAGGGTCAGTTTTGCCATCTGTAAGGTAGAGATGATATTAAATGTCTGATATGTTTGTAATGAGAAATAACTAGTATCAAGTATATGGAACTGAGAATTTTACAGGAGCTTCATAAATTTGAGATCCATTCTCCATTCCAGAAACTGAGTGCATTTTGCTGTAAATTATTTACTTTCTTTTCATGAGTTTTGTTGGAAGGTCATTCTTGTGTTCCTAATGCTTTTATGCGATTTATTTTAACTTTCTATAGTCTTTCAGATCATTATTACTTGAATTTAGTGGTTTTTTGAAATATGATCATTTTGGGTGATTTTTTTTTTGTTGGTTTCTTTTTGAGACAGGACCACATATAGCCCAGTCTGGCCTCAAACTCACTGTGTAGATGAGGCTGATCTTGAACTCACAGTCCTCCTGCTGCCACCTCTCAAGTACCTGATTACAGATATGTACCACCATGCACAGCTTCACATATGGCTTTAAAGAAAAAAAAATACAGAGGAGGGACTGGAGAGATGGCTCAGTCAGTCACATACTTGCTGTGCAAGCAAGAGGACCTGTGTTCAGGTTCTCAGAGCTCACATGAATGATGGGTGGCCACCAGTTATGCCAGCACTCAGGAGTGAGGGGTAGCAGAACCCTCAGCTCTCTCGCTCGACTGGCTGGATCTACAAGCTCTGGGATGAAGTGAGGTCCTCTCAATAAATGAGGTGGAACTCTATTAAGGATACACCTGAAGTCAACTTCTGGCCTCCATACACACATGTGAACACAAAAAGTGGCTATGATAGGGGAATCATGGTGCCATTTGTAGGCTTGAATTCTGTTGTGTCTCTGGACTTTCAGGTCAGAAGGGAGACAATGATAAATGCAGTCACTGTGCCCCAAGTGGTGTTTTCATATTGAGTGGTATTCCCTGCAGGTTGTATAGAAAAAGGTTTGTGGCTTATGCTGCATCTCCCTCTGAGCTCTAATTATGCACCCAAAGCTTGAATATAAATCAAATCTTGGTAAACCAAGTCTAATTTCCTAGCTGTCTTGCATATTTATTTCAGGCCTCTGTGAATCTCAGTTCTAACTTGCTGTGAAGATGTTCCTAGATGTGTTTCATTAAAATATCTGTGGCAGGCTTTGTGGTAAAGTTCTCTGAATAAATGAATGGGGATAGGGTTGGGAGGAGGGTTCTACTAAGATGGATGAGAAGTGATCTCTACCTAGCACTCATCTACTAATATATAATATGCCGTGGCAGAAGCTAATCCTTGAGGAGTCAGTAATAGATAGTGTAGAATTGGCCCTCACCCTCAGTAAATGATTGTGACAGAGAAGTCTACCTCTGGTCCACTCAGGAGACTTGTAGGTGAACTTAAAAGACGTCCCCAGCCTCTGATTCCAAATAGCGTCTTGGCAACTTTTGTGACAGAGCCTGTATTTCCATTATTATGGATAACATTTTTCCAAGTAATGGTAAAAGGGATTGTCTAGAAAAAAATAAACCTATAGTCCTTTAAAAATAATTTTGAATTACTATGTAATAGTAATAGATAAATATACAGATTCTAATAGTGCTATCTTGCATGCCTACCTTTGTACAATGCCCAGTGTAAAAATAATTACAACTGTTCTTTATAATAATCCAGGGTGGTATCCATTGCTAGTGTCTCTAATTTTATAACCTTTGCAAGGTAAAAGGATTGATACCTAGTAGAATAGGCATTGTCATAGACAAGTATGAATCCGGAGCTTACATCCTTGACCATGCTAAGCAGCCTCACAAATTATATAAATATATACATGGAACATCTAAACTTTTACACAAGCATTCTCACTTCATTGATTTTATTACTTTTGAAATGTCTATTTGCCAATATTTGACCAAACCTTTTAAACCTGTCACTTTCTGGTGAGCAAGGCTAAATAATCACTGGCTCTGCTTGGTTCTGACAGTATCATTATTGCCTCTCTGGCTTCAGGTGCACAGCATTTGGCTGAGGGAGTTCATCACCATGTAGTACTTTTGGGTATGAATCTACCTTCCACTTTAGAATTGAAAGGAATGGTTCAGCATGTTTCTCTGTCCCAACGCTTATCTTAAAAAAGTTCCCTTTGACATTTACTGTTTTACAACTGGTTGTGCAGAGGTTGTGAAACTTGTATTTCTGAAGAAAGAAGTAATGAAAGATAAAGAGAAAAATAATAAAATAACTGGCCTCAGATTTTGGCCTTCATGAATTTGAGTTGGGGTGGATGAAATATGTCATGATAAGATTTTCGAAGCATTTGTTTGCAGAGCAAACAGGGGTTTTCCATTGAACATTTAGACATGGTACAGATCAGATGACAGTACATACACAATACAATTAAATCATTTTTACTTTCTGATGCAGGGGAGCATTTAAGGGAAACTCATTCTCTGTTCTAGGAATAAAACAAAGCAATAGTCTTCTTTCTTCAGTTTTCTTTAGGAAGTAGGATGTTTCAGCTCCTGTGGTAGGTTTAGAAATGTATGTCCAATGTCATAAAGAAATAGGTTAGACTAAGTGTGTTAATAGGTACTCTCCCTTTTAGAGGATTTCCCAATGATGCAACAGAAGATGAAAATGGGCCAGTTAGTGTCCCTTGATCATATTTGTCAATATCAAGCTCATTGAAGATGTTGGCAATCCCCTTCCTATTTCTCACTTGATCCAAATTTCTGATAAGCCTTCTTGAGTGGAGAAGCGTGGAGAAAGACTAGCAGAAACCTTCTCCTGGGCTCCTTGGTGTCAACCCAAAGAGAATCTTCCGTGTCAATTAGTTGGATTACAGCTTTATTGCCACCCAAATGGTACCTTTATAGTATCTTATTGCTTTGCTCTCATGTCATTAGTTGACTTACTTTCATGAGTTTCAAAGAACAGTTTGCTTCACTCTCTGCAATAATCACCCAGCTGTAGTCAGCAGCAGTGTCTACACCTGGACCTGCTTGTCCACCCACTCACAAAGCAGCCTGACACCAAAGATGGCTACTGCTTAGCTGGAATGAAACATGGAGACAAACCCTCTGGCTTCATATTCAGCTCCAGTCTGTGGCCAAGGAAGTAAAAAAAGTGCTACTCATCCTCTGGAGCATTAAGAGTATTGTGGCAGCCTCATGTATTCTTTTGAAAATCTTTGCTAATATCCAAACTGCTGTACTGGGCCCATACTATTTTTTGAGAATGGGAAAAAAGTCCTTGATTCCTGTCCTTGATCAGGGAGTTCACACTATCTTGGAAAACAAAACTGACTGAAAGGCAGATTAGCATAGTTCTGTATAGTAGGTTCCTTACCTGTCAGTGTCATGGGAGCTATGCTTGCATAGGGAAGGGTATCTCCCATAGCATCAAGATGGTGAAGGTGGGGAAGGGTGGGAAGGAAAGACCAGCCTGTGAACACAAACTAGAAGAAGGGGAGTTGAACAGTCTTCCGGGAGGCTTGGGATTTAGTGGGAAGGCTGTGAGAAAAAGATCTTGCTCAGTGAAGTAGCATCAGACCAGGAGGGGAGGCAGGAGAGAGCATGGGACTCAGGGTTCTCATACGTTGCATCTTGAGGGATTCTGATGGTTGAATATCAAGCTGGAGAGTATTTTAGTGCCAACAAGGGAAGGGATTTGAGATGACAAGCTGATGTCAATCAACCTTTAGTGTCTGGTTAATTAACAGAGTATTACAGGATAGATATTTATAGTAGAGTTTTGTTATTTTATATTTTTGACCTTAATCCTTACAAAGAAATACATTGTATATTAACTTTCAATAAACCCAGACAGAGGCATAGATAAAAATATGTGATTGAAATTATAATTTACAAAATTATCCTTATTTATAGCATGTGATACCTTTTGTTACTTCCTATTCTATGTTACTCAAATATATTTTATTCTTTTCTATATCATTTATTTTTTAAAATGCTGATATTTCCTGGAAAATTGGCCTCTGTTAATTGGGGGAAGGCTTGGAAGTGTAGTAAACATTGACTTAGTATTGTGAAACATTTAGGCTCAGAGGAAAATTAAGTTGTGAGTTTGCAGTGTGCTCAGATGGTTAGAACTTGTGTGGTGATTGTCCACACTCACCTGCCCCACTTCCATCCTGCACACCCTTGAAAGGATGCATTCTTTCCTGCAGAGTTCTACAGCTGCTGGACAACTTTGCATCTCTAGTGAAAGGAGCTAGAACACCTAGGCTTCTGCCAAAGGCAGTTTCTCAAGGTCCTCCTTCTGGTCATTTAATCAGACTCATTGACAGTGTATTCTCAAGCTTTCTGGGAGACACATTCGAATTCTACCCTTTAATTCTATTTGACTTATCCTTGCTTACCTAGATAGAAATTTCCAGCTGCAAGTCTGTATCTAAGCTTATATAAACGTCATAGTAACTTGGCAAGTATTTAGACTCAGGCCGACTTTGACTTGAATCTTACCTCTGCCCTTCCCTCTTATGATATCTTAAGCATATGACTTAAATTCTTTAAGGCTTAACTTATTGGTTTATGAAATAGTGATAAATTCCAAGGTGATTGTCAAGAATTGAAAGAGACTGTATGAGAGCCTTAGCACAGAACACGTACTTGAGGACTGGGAGTTAAACAGATAGCGTGGCTAGGGCCCTAGCTCCTGGAGATTAAGCAGCAGAGACTCTGTTAGAAGAGTGTCCAACAGGAGGAAGATTGGTCTCTAGGTTCTGTAGGGTGGGTGACCTCTGAAGGTTGCATGCCCACCATTTTGAGACCATGAGGATAGTTCTTAGAAGGAAGAGAGCAGAAAAAACAGAGAAAGAATGATTTCTGATGTCCCGAGGCCCATATGGCAGGAATACAGAGGCCAGCAGGCTGCCAAGAAATCTTTAAGCTCTCAGCACCCATCAATTTATGTATCCAATACACATCCCATGATTTGTGAGCTTCTAATTTATTAATCAGCCAGGTGATGGGAGCAGTCTGCGGCATCTTCCAGTTTCTGCTGCATGGTGCTTAGCAGGTTGTCTTTGATGTGCAGTGCTTCTGGGACATTGTTCCCCCAGGGATGGCTTCCCATGTGAGTGACGACTACACAGTAATCAGCAGTGTTTCAGGGTGGGAAGCAGTGTGTGGTGGTGGGGTGGGGGAATAACTTATCACAATTACAGGTTTATTTTTTGAAAGACAGCAAGCTTCAGCCTCTTTCCTCATGCACTTTCAATAGCCTCTCTATGATTCTAGTGTGACAACCATTTTATTTCACAATGACAAGGAGGGGTGCTTTGTATGAGAAAAGAAAACAGAGCTGAATACAAATGATATGGAAGTCTTCATGCTGAAGGATGGCTTGGGATTGTCTTGTTTTAAGAAAAGAAAGACAGAGCTGTACATTATTAATTCGACCGATACTTGTTAAATCCATACTGCTATGTACTGATATTATATTAGTCTTTAATGGCAACAAAACATTACTTATAGTTCATGAGCACTGAGGAGTAACCAGGAAGAGACAAGACACTGCCAAATTGACATCTAGTATAAGGAGTAATGGGGAAGAAGTGTGATATGGAATAATGTAAAGATGGTATGTGTATATGTTTGTTTCCAGAGAGATCTTTCTTGAGACTGTAAGTAATTCAGAAAAGGGATGTTAGCATGCCAGCCAGAGAAGTTGGTAAGTAGCAGAGTAGAGTTAGGAAGCCCTAAGTACTCTATATAAAAGACTTTGAACTTTATCTTAAGGCAATAGCTCCCACAGTTCTTTACTTACAAGATCTTCTGAACCCTTCTGTGATTCCGGAGTCTTTGTAGTTCCTCTAGGCCAAAGACATACTAATAACTCTGTTTATTATGTGGTTAGATTCAAACAATTTAATGAAATATTTATGTCTTAATATGCTTAGTGGCCATTTGAAGAAAATAATACATGCAAAGAAAAAGCATTATTAGTATTTAATCCTCAGATGATCACAGTTGCCTATTGCTTCTGAGACATTGCCCTTGGAGACCACCATCCTTACTTCCTGTCTGTCATTCATTTTTGTGCACTTTTTGTTAATGATGGAACCAAAAATTCACAGTTTCTGTTATTGAAAATAAAGCATTGTGTATCCCAGTGTTGAAACTATTAATGACCTCAAGGTAATATTTTCTGTAACGCTCAATAGGGTCAAATATTGCTCATCTCCATAGGGCAGTTGGAGTAGCCTGCTCTTGTCAGAACACAATTTGTGAATTGTGTGATAAGGAGAATAGCAGGTGATTGAGAGGTTTTGCTTAGATATGGGACATGCTTAGTTGTTACCTTAGAGCGTTCTTACTATTATGAAGACGATAGGCTGATGGGGAAAGTCAGGTGATGGTACAAAATGCCTTGCAGGAAATATTCTAGGCTGTAATGTAACACAGATGGAGAACGGGGAGTCACTTTGGACTAAAGAGCAGCAATGGAGATCTAAAGTATATATTTTTAAGCATATTATTTTGAAATAATGTAGATTCACAAGAATTTTTAAAGATTCCTATGTACAGTTTATCCCGTTTTCCTAAATGCTTTCCTGTGATGATGATAAACATCAGATCAAACCAGGAGATCCCAAATATTGTACATGCATAGTTCCATAATATTTTATCAAGTATGTGGATTTATGTAAATACCACCATGATGAAAATATGGAATGCCTATTGTCAATACTCCAAAGATATCTTATATCAGTTCTTTATGGTCAGACCTCTTTCTGCTGCTGCTATCCTAAACCCCATCAACCACTGTTTGTTCTCCATCTCTATGATTTTTTTTTCATTTAAAGGGTCAGTGGTACTTAAAATCTTCATCTTGACAAGATCTATTTAAATAGCATGTGACAGATGGAAGGTAGTTGGCAGTGGATTGGAAATAAGAGAGGGAGGAGGCATTTTATTTTATTTTCTGAAATGACATAGTCAGGAAGGGGTGGACACAGGAAGCAGGATCGGGAGGGAAGTTCATCAAAAATGAGAAAAGTTAAGTTGGATGGGAGAAATATATTCAAAGATCTATCATTCAACTATGTCACTATAATTACATACTAGAAATTCACCGAAAAAGTAAATCTTAAGTCTTCTCACCCCCAAAATACATTAGGCAATGTATATGTTAATTAGTTTGGATTAACACATCTGGTTGTACACGTACACAATTACTTTTCAGTTTAAGTTAATTAATTTAAAAAGATTGTGGGCTAAAAATAAATATTTGAATAGACCATTGGAACCAAGTTGAATGAAAAAAGAAATAAATGTGTTGCATAGTAGCTAACAGGACAGGGGAAGGTCACAGACTGAGAGGTCTACATAGGAAAGCAGGTGTTGGGATAATTACACGAGAGATGGGACTGTTTTGATGTAATATGTCAGAGTTAAAAAGGTTTTTAGAATGACAAATTCTAGAGTAATCAAGGGAGTAAGTAGCGAGCTGTATAAGGGTGGTGGTGAAGGTCATTGAGTTGGAGGAGATCAGTGGGCTTGGATCCTGGGGCCATCTGGGGCCAAGTAGAGGACATGAAAACCAAACAAGGTGAAGACACGAGCTGACAGTGATGTGCTGAGGTGCTCATGTAATGAGAAAATACTCAGATTTGATTGTGTATTAGTCCATTTTTGGTTGCTGTAAGGAAATACTTTCAGCTTGCAATCTACCTTATGTAGAAAAGGGTTTATTCATTTCAGTTTTGTAGGATCGTGTGTGTGTGTGTGTGTGTGTGTGTGTGTGTGTGTGTGTGTGTGTGTGGTCGCTGAATCTGCTTGGCGCTATGAGGGTCTTTGGACTCCATCATGACATAGTGGAGCACTTGGAGGGTCAATATTGTTTTCATATGGGGACACTTGAAGAGAGAGAACAATGCTAGTCAAGCCTAAATGAGAGATGTGCCCTGTTCTCCTGAGAACTAATCCGTTGTGGAGACAAGTCCTAAGTGTGAGGCCTCATGACTGAAATATCGTAGTCCTCCAGGCCTGCCCTCTTAAAGACTGAGCCAACTCAGCACTCCCCTTCTTTCTCCTCTTTCCCAGTACAAATCCAGCAGCAGTAGCTGCTGCTACAGCCAAGACCTGATGGGGAGAGTGAGGTGAGCATGCCTCAGTCTGTGAGTGATTTGTATTTGAAATGCCTCCACCCTGCCAGTCAAGCAGGGAGAGACTTACACAGCCACAGGATGGAGGGGCTCAAGACAAAGAAGAGAGATTACACAGGTGCCTAGGCTCTTTTACAAGCATCAAGAATCCAATTAGGATGAGCCTTGTCATCAGTCTCAGATGTGTAAGGGAAAGACTTGATGGGTTTCTGGACTCCAGAGGCTAAATTAGGAGTGATCAGCCCACCCAGGTATGCTAAGCTGAGAAAGGAGCAGGAAGTTTCTGCCTGGGAGTTTTTCTTACAGCCATCTTGGGTAAAATCACATGCAGATGCCAGTCCTGCCAGGACAGGCAAGGTGGCATCCATGGTTTTCCTTGGCTCTTTGTTCCTGGCTGTGAAAAAACTCTCTTTCTCTTTTTCCTCCTTCAGTATTACGCATTCTCTAACTATTCTTATATTCTGGTAGGTGGGTGTATTTACTTTCAACTGACTGGTTATTCACACTATATACTGGGCACTTTTATGGAAAGTTGCATCCTCTCTCTCTATGTCTCTCTGTCTCTGTCTCTCTGTCACTCTCTTTCTCTCTCTCTCTCTCGTGTGATATGTGTGTGTACTTATTCATGTATGGGTATACTTTTGTGGGTAGATGTGCACTTACATTGTGTGTGTGAATGCTTATAGAGGCCAGAACTTGATGCCAAGTAGACAATCTAACATCTGTTGTTCTCCATTTTATTATTGACATAGTGTCTGTCACTGAACCAGGAGCTCATAGATTTCTCTGGACCAGCTGGTGAGCAATCCCCTGGGATCTTCCTGTTTTTGCCCCCCAAGGGCTGACAGTTTCTCCTGCGGAAACTTGCTTCATACATGGGTATTGGGGATTCAAACTCAGCTCTTCAAGCTTGCAAAGCACATACTTTAGCAGCTGAGCTATCTTTCCAGACAGGCCCAAGCCATATAATATTTTAAGAAATTTTGATCTAGAATGTAAGCATCATAGTGTTTTGGGTTTGTTTCTGTTGTGATCACTGTTACCTGGTTAAAGCCAAAAATGGTGCTGGTTGTTTGGAACGTATCCAACAGGTCTTTGTGGAATCAGAAACTAAGTTAGTAAATGCATAATAATCTTCTTAGGGAAACTTCTTGTTAGTCACGTGGACTCCAAATTCTGTTTCTTGTGTATTTGACCTTGGTTAAGCTTCTGATCTTTCAAGTAGTCATAATTACAATAGACAAATAAATATGCAAAAATATAAAAGAAAGGAAAGAGAGTGAAGGAGGGAGAGAGGGAAACCTCATACAAAACCCTCTCATCATTGAATATATCCCCATCTTACAGATTTTTGGAATAAAACTTTTGTCTGCTGCTGGACTTTTTGACATGAACAGAATCTATGGAAGGCTTAGTTTATGTCGTAGACATAAGAACAGTGCCTTGGCTTCCAGTATTACCTTCATTTCAACCATCAACATACCCATTGTCATGCAGTCACGCAGGCATCCCTGGCCTCTTTTGTGTCAAGCATTCTGCTAGTTACCATGGATACAAATAGTAACATAACCTCCTAGTGAAAGAAGCTAATGGCATAGTGTTAATGACAGGTGGATAAACAGTTATAAAATAATGCTTTGAAACTATACTAAAAATAAGCACAGATTATGCCTGTAGTTTTTGTTTCTCTTCTGAATATATCTTACATTTTTCTACTAATCTAGGCAGTCTTCTTGGGCAGTGTTAGTATGTTAACCCTAGGTGGAAAACACAAGATATTATGATACATTGGTCCTAATTCTAGCTTTGTGAAAGGGACCTAGAAATGCTCTGTGCTCTATGCAGGCCTTTCTCTACTCATCTCTAACAGGAGATGATTGGACTCAATGTTATGTGAGGGCCTTTCCTATTCTGATATGATATAGTTTGATGAGTCCTTTCCCTTCTCAAACATCTCAGAAAATTATTTCTCTTTCCCCGACTCTGGGAACCAAGTATTTTCTTCCGAAAATTCTTTTTTTAAAAAAAAATGAGCTTTATCATTAAATGCACCTAGGTCATCCCACTAACAAAGGAGAGGTCTTTTGCTTATTGCTTCTTGCAGATGGAGGATGATAGAGAGAAGGTCATGGCTATACCGATCATGCACTTCTATTTCAGTCTATTCTGCAATTATCTCCTCCTTTTGGATCTTTCTTTTGTTGAGTACTCCCCACATACTTCTGGGAGACGAGGCCAGGTGAACAACAGGCTCAGCTATCTTGTCCACCTGCCATGGTAGGCTTGGTTTTCAACAGCCCTGGGGAACTTATTTGTGAAACATAGCCAGAGAAAGTGGCCATTGGTGTTTGGTCAATATTTGTTATGTGTAGGAAGTTTTTAAACTTATAGGACCTGGAACCTGAAGAGCAGGTTGAGAATTTTTATTTATTTATTTGGTGAGGTGGGAACTGGCTCCATTGCTATTGGGTAGGGATTATATTCTGAAGAAGTCTTTAAAGAATAGACTGGTCAGAAGATGGAACACCTTAAAAAATTGAGAGAGCACTCATTCTGGTAACTAGGGGATTCTTTTTATCAAAAAGAGAGAATGTAAACATAAGTGGGAAGTTGGTTTTGGTGAACTTTGTTACTGTTGACAAACCCAGGTTGTTTTTCTGGGTATAATATACAACATCTTTGGCTACAAAAGACTCTTGATAAAGAACCCTCCTAGAGCTGCATCCCAACATAGGGCCACCTCATGTCTGAAAGGGCTCCCTTGAGCCTAGAGAAAGTACCCTTGTAATTTGCCACTTGGTATCTTCTCTCTGGAATGAAGCCCCACCCCAGTAGTTTCCTTGAAAATCCAAGGGACACTTCAACTGATAGGTGTTTTGTCTAAATTATCTATAAATGTCTCCACTCTTCCAGCTTTCCAGCAAAGGGTGTTCTCCTTCCTCTACTTTCTGAGAAATCACCTGCTCTTGCATCTTTCATTTTCACCAATATACCAGCACTGCCAGATTTTCTGTCTTCAGCATTCATCTCTCCTCCAAACTCGGAGTCCGTGAACCTCACTGCCAAGTGTCCATTTCCATCAGATGGTCTTGTGAAATCTCTGAAGCCTCTTTTCTTCCTTCATTTGGCTTCTTTTTAGGTTCTTTGTTTCCAGTAATCACTCCATCCTTGGCTCTGGGTCCAAGCTGGAAGACCAATCAGCATTCCTCTTCCTCATACTAAGCAGGACATGGTGGTGCATTCCTTTAGTTCCAGTAGTAGGGAGACAGAGATAGGAGGATTACCTTGACTTTGAGAACACCTGGGACTACAGAGTGAGTGCCAGATCAGCCTGGGCAAGAGTGAGACTCTACCTCAAAAACCAAAGAAGAAGAACAAGAACAATGATAACAATATAACTTCCTAGTAACTGCTAGTATATATCAAATATAACCATGTTTCAGACCCTTTGCCCATTTGAGATCCATTGTTAGGCTGTATTGAGCCTGTGATGTTAAGTATTTCCAGTAGTGTTTGTTTTCTTAGGCTCGTGGACTACTCAGACCAGAAAAGCAAAGGCATGACTTTCTTACCATGGCCAGTTGCAATTTGTCAAGTATCATCTCTCCAATAGCTTTCCAGTATTTATTTATTTTATTTACATATTATTTATTATGAATTATGCATGAGTTGAAGCAGGGTTTATTTATGTAGCCTGAATTAACCTAGAACTCTAAATCTCCCTAACTCAAACTCCTGAGTGATTAAATTATAGATGGGTGTCACCAACTCAGCTGCTTTTGTGAGTTTTACAATGAATCAAGCTCTTTTACTTATCTGTCTTATATATTGCTTGACAACTTCACTCTATTGTTTTTATCAGAAGTCCCCAATTCTCTTTTGAGAGAAGGGGGAACTAGAGGGAAAGTTGAAGGGACTGTCAAAATCACCCAAGCACAAGATAATAGCATGATCATTAGAAGCTAATAGAGCTGTGAGGAATTATCAAATTCACTGGCTTAAGATAACAAGGTCATGTGACCAATTAAAATAGAAAAGACAACAGTCTTCCAAGTTATGAGACTAGTTTTTTCAAAAGTGTATGGGGTCTTCCAGCTTCCTCAGATAATGTCCACAGTCTAATGATAATAATAATAATAATAATAATAATAATAATAATAAAATGGTAATTATATGCCAGTGGTTTTCTCAGTGTACAAGTATAAATCCATTATTCTAGCTTATTATTGCATTTCTTTTCTGATACACAACCACCCACAGATATTTACCATGTGCTTGGCACTGTGCTTTATCTTAAAGCTGACCAAGAAACATTTTCCTGTCCTTCACTAAGATCCAACCACCAAGGTGTTGGGATTCTACTTGGTCGACCTTCGTTATCCAAAACAAACCCACCCAGCCTTAATTTCATCTTTGATACAGTACATATAGTAGGCACTCATTGGTTGTTCATTGCTTAAGTAACTTCTGAAAGATATTTTTATTTCTCATTCGTATTTTTGATCTTCGCCACACATTCATCATCACAAAGAGTTTGCTTTTGCTATCCAATGAGGTCAAGGCTAATGTTCAGCTAGTTGAGTTCTCTGGAATATTCAATATTATATTTTATATGCATCACATCAAAAGTTTATGCCTGTGGTGTAGGGATAGATTCTAAAAAGGGAAAAAAATTAAATGGTGATTGTTACTTTTTACATATCTGGCCCCCACCAGCCACATATAGATGACATCACTTCTAGTGAACTTTAACTTTCTTCTATTACCTGTCATCTACATATCTATCTATCTATCTATCTATCTATCTATCTATCTATCATCTAATCTATCTACAATCTATCCATCTATTTATCTGTCATCTATCTATTTGTTATCATCTTTATTTCTGCTTGTCTATATATAATCTACTTATTATCTATGTATGTATCTATGTATCTATGTATCTATCTATCTATCACCCTGTGTGCAAGTATCTATCATCTATAACTGTCTATCATCCATCTACCTATTTATCACTTACTTCCTTTCAGGAAAAACAATTTATTGAGTACATTTCAAAGGGCCAGCTGGCTGGGCAGTAACTAGACTACTACTGGAAGCCTAGAGTGAATTACTTATAGAAAGCTGCTATGACTTTGAAGCAACATGTCCTCCCTAAGTGACTATCTTTGGGTAAGGTAAGAAGAATGAAGGTGATAGCAAGTGTTTGCATGCAAATGTCAAAGCCCTTCTATCACTTTATATAACACCTAAACCTTGCCTCAAACACATTTTTGTTTGACCCACAATGAATTTTAAATATAACAAAGAGGTTTTGCTTCAAAAATAAGGATTCTTTTTAGAGAAAAACCCAGATGTCTGTCTTTTGTTTAAAAACTGAGATACCTTAATAAAATTTTTCTGTCATTTGCACAAATTAACATGAAACTTGGGGGAGGGTCACGGTCACTGCTACCTCTGGGTGTGGGTGCTACTCAGGCTTGAGCAAGAAGTCATCAACTGTGCATCAGCTCTTGATCTTTGCTTCTGTGGAAACCTGTGATCTTTTAATTCCCTGGTCCTTTGTCCTATTGGCTTTTTCTGTTCATAACAAGGCAAATCTAGTTTAGCAAACTCTATGTTCTGATGTCTCACCAGTCAAATTATTATACTCTACCATAAAGATGGAATTATACTGCTACTGGTGAGATATTTGTAGTTCAGAGAAGTTAATGAACTTTTCTCAGGCATGTATAAAATGATGAAAAGTGCTAAAAATCAAGCTTGGAACCATCTATTCCCAGAAGAGTATATGGAATAAAAGTAAAAAATATGAACCACCTTGAAGTCAGATAATGAGGAAATTTCACCCTGTAATGATGTGTTTTGGATGTTAGTCAAGAACTTCCTTGGAACCAAGTCTTATATATGATAGAGCATGCTCAGAGGGGAGCACTCAAAGCACTCTGTGCATAATTGAAACTGAAATCCACTGCAAACCCTTATGAGCATTTAGAATAATCTAGAACAGGGTCCCTGAACAGTAGAGATAGATCAGATCAGATTTTCCAGGTGTTTTATTTTTCTCTGTTCTTATCTCAAATTTCTCTCCACTTTTTATTTTTTTTAATATTTTGATATATTTATTATCCTTAATTAGGTACATTTTTTGAGTGAATCGTATGATAGTACCCCTATTTCCCTCCTCCCTGTCCCTAACTCACTGCGGGCCCTCCTCGGTGGGCATACTGGGTCAGTCCATGGGGTAGAGGGTTATGATTCCTCAAGGTGAAATGGACAATGCATGTTTGTAAAATTCAAGTATTATAAGAATTGTTAGGTCTAGAAAGCAGTTTAAAATGGTGAATTAAGGATGAACCTAGGTTAGAACTCTCAGTCCAGGGCTGGAAAGATGGCTCAATGGTTGAAGGCAATTGCATGTAAAGCCTTCTCACCTGGGTTTTGTTCTCCAATACTCATGTAGATCCAGATGCACAAAGTGGTCTGTGCATCTTAGTTTGTTCACAGAAGCAAGAGGCCCTGGTGGCACTGGTGACTGATCTCTCTCTCTCTTTCTCTCTTTCTCTCTCTCTTTCTCTCTCTCTTCCTATAAATAAATAAATAAACATATTTTAAATCAAATAACTCTGTCAGTTGTGACACCCCTTCCCCTAGTCCCATTGTTATCTATCTGTCTCTGAACTTTAAAAACCTCAAAAAAAAAAAGCCCTTTGGAAATTTGAAATATGTACCTTTTGTTGTCAGTTACCTACCAGCTATACCAAAATGTTGTAACATATACATTGTATATTATCATTATGGGGACTTTTTAAAGTGATAATGGTACTCACATTCATTGGGATGCAAAGACACAAATCCATAGCAGAGATGTTAATAATAGTGATGTTGATATGAAGATGAGTGATGACAGTTTTGAAGGAGATAACAATACAACTATCTCTACCAAGTGTCAATGACAATGTGTACAATGATGGCATTTTTGTGACTGTACCTGGAGGAGATGATTAGTATGACTGTGTAGTCAGGCATTGGGCTTGGGATTCTAACATTTCTGTGCTTCCTTTTAAACCCTTTAATTCTCCTTTCTAGTATAAGATGGCTCTCAGCTCTCCTAGGAATGAGTTAGCAATTAAACTCCTCTGAAAATCAGGGAAAGAGACTTCAGAGCATCTGGTAATGTTATGTGACTTCATAAATTCCAGAAATTCATTGGGGACATAAGAAAGTTCTGCTAGGCAGGCAATGGAGAAAGAAAAAGATGTAGGTATAGGGTGGGAAGAAGGGAGAGAGAGAGAAAGAGAGAGAGAGAGAGAATGGGGAAATAGAATAAAAGGATAGGAAAGGTGGTCTTTGAGCCAAAAAGACTGAACTTCAACTTCTCTCCACACTATACATCCATAAGTGCATAACTTTTGCAAGCGGGGGGGGGGGGCTTGGGAACTTGCTCCATGATTAAAGGTGATTGCTTGCAAAGTCCTATGATCCTGATTTGATTCTCTAGTACCTGCTTAAAGGCAGTTGCATAAAGTGATACATGTGTTCAGAGTTCATTTGCAGTGGCAAGAGGTCCTAGTGTGTCCATATTCTCCCTCTCTCATTCTGCAAATACAAATGTACAAACAATCTTTAATAAGCAGAAAAATAATTAGAGGAAGTTTGAAAAGATGGTTTCTGGAATAAGAAATACCTTAACTGAAATTGTAACTCTGCTGCTAATGGGCCTTGGGTGAGTTGCTTAACTGTTCTTAGTCTCGGTGCTTGCTAACTTATTTATAAATGGGATGATCATGCCGGATTTTCCCCTGGGATGAGCACTACTTGTTAATGCTTGAAGTCAAATTCCACATTGCATGTAGTCCCCTCATTGCCTTGATTCCCCTTTCCCATCCCAGAACCACTCTGACCAAGCACATTCCTTCTGTACCAGCCCCTTGAGAACCAGGACTTTCTTGCTCACCAGTTTCTTCCATGTCCTCATTTGAACGTTTTTCTAGAACTTACTATTTTTTTCCATGTCTATGTCTGCAAGAACTTGCTTAGTATGCGAAGGAGTGGTCGCCCACACCACACTGCAGCAGGAGCCCAGAGGCAAGCAGAAGGCTTTGGGAACCTTGCAATGCATTTCCCAGTGGTAGAAAAAAAGGAGCCTGTGAACAGCCAAGCTCTGCCTGTTTGGAACACTGTGTCATACATTAGGGTGACGATGCTCTTTCTCCTCACCAGCCAGAGGAAGGGCACATTTCAGTAGGCAATTAATCTTGGCTGATCTATATTAAATATTTATCTGCTGAAATGAGACCAGTATTGTAGTAGTATTTTTCATTATAGGACTTTATCATTTCCAAAGAGATTTCCATGTGTCGGCTCCCTTGTATATATTAAACCCAAATTTCCTGTGGAATGACACATCTTTCTTGAAGGCGACCTTTTCTCTCTGTAACAAGCTACTGATATGCTGGGTTTTATGGGGTGATAAACACATTTATTAGGAAGGAGGAAGTAGAGTGATCCAGTATTTGCTTCCCTAATAAATACCATGGGGACAGGTTAGGAAATGTGGAAAATATTTCCTGTTTTCAGCAGCATGGAGTTAGGGTACAAGTGACTGAGATCAGCCCCTGAGAAAGCCCAAAGGGTGAGGAAAATGGTTGCTGTTATAACAGCCATTGGAATTAAAGATTCATTTGAAACAGAGCTTTTGCATTTATTCTCACTATCTGAATGAAGACTCACATCCACACAGAAAGAAAAAGAGCATCCCCATATTATGAGGCCCTGGAAACTTCAGCATCCTTCTTTGTCTAGAGAGAGCAGAGCTGGGATTGGAACTCTGACCTGATGGTGGCCCAGTGTAGGACTCTTGTCTGTATGGCATTGCCTCCTGCAGGAGGCAGAGAAGAATGCAGCTTCTTCCTTGGTTTCTGGCTTGGTAGACTTTGACATGCAAGAGCCTGGATAGTGTGCACTGTATTAACTCTGAGAGTCAGTGTGGCATCTCCAAGGGGAACTCAAGTGAGAAGAAAGTAAAAGTGTCCATAGGAAGAAATCAAGAATGGGCTGGGAAGAAGGAAGTCAAGAATCAGATTTACAGTTAAAAAGCATTTGAGTCAATTCAGGATCTGATGAAAGACACAGATTATGACTCACCCAATCTCAGTTGCACTCCGAGCTTGTGAGTTGCTCCAGGTGATTCTACAACTCACTGGAGGGTACATTGCTTCTTTCTCAGGCCTCCAATTTCTGATTGAGATGATCAAGAGCAGAGGGTTAGGGAAGCAGAGCTGGGTGATATGAGAGTAAGACAGAATGGCTTAATAGTGGGACATTTCGCCCTTCCCTACTCACAATTTTTAGTTCTTATGAGAAAGCTGAAATTCTTTTGGCTCAGTAGTTCTTAAACCAGTTGGATAAAACAGATTGTGGAGACCTACCCAGAGTGTTTCTGAATCACAGAGTTTCAGGCCTGGCCAGATGTTTTGCAATCATATGATGCCCATCAGGGTCTTTGAAGGACCTAGCTTCAACCTTTCCGTCATAAAGAAATCGATGGCTTGTGTGATGGCTCAGTGGATGAAGCACTTGCTGCTCAAACTGGAATACTCAACTTCATCTTCAGACCCCACATAAGAAGCCAGACACCATGACAGGCTTCTGTCATCCAGCACACTGACTCCATAGGTAAGATGGGCGGCAGAGACAGTGCAACAAAGAACACCACCAGATCAAGCTAGACACCTGGCCTCAAATGACTCAGACAGTTAAGAACCAACCTGCGAGATGTTCTCTGACCACATACCTGCTGCATGCCCACACTCTGACACCCATGTGAACACACATATACAGAATATAAAATAAAATTAAAAGAAGGATATTCACATCACAATGAAGCCCAGGACAGAGAAATAACTTCTTTGACATGTATGGAACTAATAAGGGACAGAATTAGGCTTCAAGTCCTGTGAGTTTCATTGTTCATTCCACCTCAAGCCCTGTGAGCTCCTAGTCAATTTTTTTTTCTACTTCATACTCTGTGAGCTGCTAGCCAATCATCTTCTTACTGCAAACCCTGTGTGCTCCTGACCAATGTCCTTTCTATTGCTTTCTGCATAGCTTTGTATCCTTGGTGACGTTCTGTCATCATCTGGCACTCTGAAAAAGCCCTAGAGATCTAAGAAATGGTGGTCAGTGAGGATGATCATTTTGGCAGCTATGATTAATAAATCCCATTTGAGAGGAAAGAACTTCACCTTCCTCCCAGGGGCAGAGAGCGGTTATGTTTGTGGTTCACGCAGAAGCATGCAGCATAAGAGGTAATCTGTCACCACTGCTCTCTCTTGTGACCAGCTATGACTCTCCCCTTACTTTTACTAAACATGAAAAAACATTATTTCTTAGCAAAATTAAATTTGGGGTTTTTGAAGTAAAAGCATAGTATTCTGGTTCCTTAGACTCCCATCAGCATCTCTTTCTCCTTCCAAAGCGGATAGCACTGCTCTAGCTCCTAGCATTGTGCATTCTGAATGTTGTAAAGGAGACAGTTTTCTTTTTCATTGGTTCCCTTATTTGATTTTCTTCTTCCTTCCTTTTCTCTTTTTATTTTTCCTTCCTCACCTTCATTCTTTCTTTCATGGCATGACTCGATATCTGAGCTTTAAAAGACTTACATTTCTAATCCATTTATATTATTTTTCATATGTGATTTTATGTGTGTGTGTGGTATGTGCATGCATATGTGTATCTATGCTCGTGTGTGTAAGCACACGAGTGTAGGTATGTGTGTGTGTGTGTGTGTGTGTGTGTCTGTGTGTTTGTGTGTGTGTAGACCAGAGGTTGACATTGTGTGTCTTTCTCAATTGAACTCCACCTGTTTTAAGACAGGGTCGTTCACTTGATCCTCACTAATTCAACTACTCTAGCTTGTCAGCTTGCTCAAATGGATCCTCCACCTCCTCTGTTGGAATGCTAGGATGACAGGTAGGCCGCCATGACTGCCTGGATTTACATAGGTGCCTGCTGTCTGAACTCAGGTCCTCGTGTTTGCACAGCAAAGGCCTTACCCACTGACCATCTCCTCAGCTCCCCACTCTCTGCCCAAGTTCATTTCACTGGATGTGAAACCCCACGTCCAGAAAACATCACTTCACATGGCTTGCTTTTATGTATGAGACAGAGAACGAATATCCTCCTTACTCAATTGCAAGGGCACAGTTCCCAACTCCAGTATCTTGGCTTCTTCTCACTCTGGGTCTTAATTATTCTCCATTTAAGTACTGCTCTCAGCTTCAGCACATTCTCCATCTCTGGCATTTTGGGCACCCGTGATAATTCTGAAGCAAGGGGCTGGAGTGAATGTGAGACAATAAAGAAAAAGGGCTCTGTCAGAAATCACTCAAACCCTTGTAGAGTGTGAATCCTATAATTTTAAGACCTTGCTAATGGAAGCATAAATCTGTGCTTTTGTAAATTCAAAGTGTCTATGACATATGATTCTATAATTTCACTTTAGGAATCATCTCCAAAAAATGCAGGACATGCAGAAGTGCACTTAACCATAGTATTTATTATGACACTGTTTATTCCAGCCAAGAACAGAACATGGAAACAACCTGGTATCTATCAATAAGGAATTGCTCAAATAAATTGTAGTGTATTCTAATAATGTCACAAGGCCTCTAAAAAGAATAAAAATGTTCTATGTATGTACATATTTGGGGAAATGCATACAAAAGTCCTAAGTAAAGATGTTTCACACAAAACTCCACACACATTTTATGATCCTTTTTTTTTTGTTTTTTTTTTTGATTGTTTTCTTGTTTGTTTGTTTGTTTGATGTAGGTTCTTGATGTATCCCATGCTGACCTGGAATTCACTACTCATATATCATATATGTATATATGAATATGTATATATGAGTACTTAAATTATATAAGCATAAATGAATGTATAAGGATATGTTATAAACTAACAGAATGAGTAGTTTTTAACACATTGTAATAGAGAACATCCTCAAATCTTCTTTTCTGCTTTGCCCACCTGCTCATACAGAATCCCATTCTACCCTAAAGAACCACCATTTCTCATTTAGCTCTCTCTGTCCTCTCTCCCTTCTTTCCCATTCACGTCTCTAAGTGATTTTCAAGGCTTACAGCAATGCAGAAAAATCCACAGAGAAAAAGTATGTTTGCTGGTACCTCTTCTGTAAAGGCAGGCTGATTGATTACAGATTGCAGCCAGGTCCAACTTTCTGTCCTCAATGACAAATGAAGAGCTCTTAAAAAGAGAATAAAATATTCCATATGCAGAGATGCATCTCTTCCAGACCAGGCGTGAGAGACAGTGAGCAATGAGAGTTGTGTTGTAATTCCTGACCCATTGGGTAGCCTGTGTCAGCTTTGCACTCACAGGACCAGTGTTCGTGATGTGAGCTGAACTCCTTGATTTAGCTCCCAAGGTCCCTCCACCATCCATCCCCAAGTCACACTTACCATCATCACTTATATCTCCTACCCTTTCCTTTGGCTATTGGTAATATGCATGTGTTCACTCAGACCTGCCCAAAGCTCTGTGACTTCACTCACATATGCCTTTGTGGGCCAAAATTGTAGACATCCTTCAGGGCTAGGGTGAGTGTTTTCTCCTCTCAGAATACCTCTTTCCTGCATGACTATTTCAGAATTGCACACTTCTCACCTGTCCTTACTGGAGCAACCTTCTAATGTTATGTTCTGCTGAGCTGAGTCGGGTGCTGGTTCTTCATACCAGATTGCTCTTGATGACAGGGCTTATGCCTTTGTCTGAATATGAGTGCCTCCTACAAAGAAGCTGTCCAATATCTGATATAAAGAATGGAGAGAAAAATGATTATATGATTAATTGAGGGATGAGATTCCTGGTTCGGTGAGGACTACTAAATAATTACTGTTAAATCTCAATTGAGCTTAATTCAACAACACTTAAATGTACTAGAATTTCTACTCATACTCTCCCTGTCTTAAACTACTGTATATGCCCTCTTTTTTCAAACTTGCCATCCATGCATGGCTCTGACATGGCATCCTGTGTTTCTTTAAGAACAAGTTAGCAAACATTAAAGTCTCTTGGGAGATCAACAGCTATATTGTGTGTGTGTGTGTGTGTGTTTACATGTTTGTGAGAACATGTGCATGTTGAAGGCAGAGGTTGACATACAATGTCTTCCCTCATTGCTCTTCACCTTATTTACAAAGCAGGGCTTTTCATCAGAACCCTGGGCTCATCCCTTCAACTAGTATAGCTAACAAGCTTACCCTGGGCATTTCCTGTTTTCATTTCCCAAATGGTGGGATTATATGTGGATCCAAACTCACTTGGTATTTACCTGGGTGCTAGAGATCTGAACTCCAGTTCTCCAGGGCATGAAAAGTCTTTTTATCCATGGAGCCATCTTCTCAGTCCTGGCCATTTGTTACATGTTGCACATTTTATTTACTTTTTCTGTTACCTTTTCAATATTATAAGAGGAGCTCTTGTGATCTTCTTGGTACATGTAGCATTTGTCTTCACTTGAATTATTTCCTTAGGATAGATTCCCAGGAGAAGGATTATTAGGTCAAAGCATATGAGCACTCTCATAAGCCTCATTAAGTCTGACCCCACTAATTCAAATGTCTGCTGATTTCTGAAGGTAGTGAGCTTTTTTTTTTTTGCTCTTTTCTCAAAGAGAAAATTGCAAAATAATAAGTAAACATGAACACAATTTCCAGGGTGCTATTGACAGTATTTGCTGCAAACATTTTAAGCATTTTTGGTAGGCATCTTTTACTAGAGTGCAGAGTTGATATACTAATTATAATTTATTCTCATCTGTTTATTAGCTCAGGGCCTTCATTGATCAACACTTGTTTAACTAATTTCTACCTTTTTCTACACAATTGATGTGAATGGGACTTTGGCTACCTCTGAAATGTTTCCTACTGTTTTCATTCAGACACATATGTTAAGCACCTTTTACTTGTTGGGTATCATTTTAAGTGTAGTAGATATCAGAGATTGAGAAACACATGACCTCTTCTCTGAAGGAGCTCAGTTGTAGTAGGGGAGGGTTCTATCTGCCATGGAGGATGAGAGGAGCAGCTGTACAGAAAGGATAAGCTGGCAGCCCCAAAGAAGGAACTGCAGTCGGCCAGGACTGAGGCAGAATTTTCAGTTAGTTTACACAGAGCTGAGATTAATTGAAAAGGGGTCAGGATTAACCAACCAAAGAGTCAAGATGAGGACATATTATTTTCACTACAACATTCATTAGATGTTTATTTTCAAATATTAAATGATTCGGCCTGTTCAGTAATTCAGACCAAACTTTTCCCAAATAGATCAAAATCACATGGATTTATTTTTCTACTCTGTGAAGAACCCTGGGACAAATCTGGGGGAGTTCATGTTCTCTGCTTGGCTCTTAGCTCTAGGAAATCAGTTTTCTTATGTAAAAAAAAATGGGAGTGAAATATTGTGTCTTATTCCTCAATTGGATTATGAATCTAAAAAAATTAGTAGACTGAAATGTTTTCAGTTTATCTTAAAATGATAGGAGATAAATGCCTTTGGCTTGTTTACTCAGTAATGCAGGGCCACCCTTCACTTTTCAGGCATTTGTCATCTATCTCTTTGTTTGAAACTTCCCACTGGGGCAGTGTCACAAATATAATCTATGGAATATGAAAGTGGTTCTTAATAAGCTCTATACGAGGCCAGAAAAAAATATGCCAAAGAGAATCAGCAAACAATCTGTCAGGGAGGTGGCTCTGACTGTATAGGGAATGGTTCACTGCTCCCAAACATGAAGGCTCTAAACACAGCCAGCACATGTGTTACATGTGTGCAGGATGGCTATAAGAGAATATGGAAATGGAGAAGAATTCACAGGAGGGCTGGGCCAGGGGAAGTCAGGGGATCTGCAGGGGATCTGAGAGATCATTGAGCACAAGTTTTGAGTTGTAAATACAGAGGAGTCCCAGAGGAGGGGAGAAACAAGAACAAGATTGATGGACCTCACCAAGCATGAGGCCTCCATAGCAGGCCCTTCTCTTGGAACCTCTGTTATGCTGGTTTATGCTTGACAAATATTTGCAGTGCTTAACATTTGTGAACATTAGTTTTCCTTCGCCTCCAAGAAAGAATGTTAGTGCTTGCTACTTTCCTTGGTGTAAGCAACACCATCATGGTACAATTCGATAACCTTAAATTCAGAGTTCTGAAGAGAGAGATTCATCAAGTTTTCAAACCAGTGCATGGAACTGTGATCTAGGCTTCCTGTACGGAAGCTTAGCTTCATCTAGCCAATTCTGAAGTGGAGGTAAGATATGGATATAGGGAAATATAAGGAAAAACAACTCAAATGTCCTTCATCTGTAAACAGATAGACACCCCGATGCATCAGACTCCAGAATACTGAGTGAGCAATGAACTATAGATGAACACAACAATCAGAGTGAAAAACAGAAGGATGATTTGGAGCAAATGAAGTCAGATTCAAATGGCTGTTAACTCTGATTCCATTTATATAACCTCTATAACCTTCTGGAAGGGCAACATGGTAGGAATTAGAAAAAGCATGGGGGTTTCTAGGGCTAAGGGGTGGGAGAATATTTGAGCACAAAGGTAGATTTGAGGGAATGATATAATTACATGGCTGGTGGTAAATAACAGTGCGAATTTATTAAAATACAGAGCTATCCACAAAATATCAGACTTGCCTTATATAAACCTTAATAACAATAATGGGGGAAGTAAAGGGAAATAGATCAAAATAAAGGAAATTAGGAAGATAAAAGGGAGTTTATAATTGTATTTTCTTTGGATGGAAAACAGATAGTATCCATCTCATTTAAAGCAGGCAAACCTTTGTCCCAGCCATATTACCTCTCAGAATCTATCCTGGGGAACATGGTTCCTGGGAGATATGGGTAAAAGGTCTAGTTCTAAATGGTCTTCCAAATTCTAACAAAACTACATTAATGTATAAGTAAATATGATCTGTTGATAATTCAGAACATAGCAGTCATTATAGAAGTAAAATAACTTTATTGACATAGAAATTACAAAGGGTATTCTGTTAAAATGTTATGCCATATATATTATTATATTAATATATAATATATATTATTGTGTGTATGTTTGTGTCATAAATACGTGGCACACAATAATATTTTACAGTTTCTAAGAATAAATTTACACACAAGCAAACACAAAAAGAAGTCAAGAAGGTGTCAGTGAGATTATCTATAATTAAAACTTAAAGAAAGTACTCACATATTGCTTATATAATTAAACATAAATGACAGTCATTTGGAAATATTATGATAGAGTTATGGACTCTCTTTTAGAAGTATTTAGGAAAGAACCTAATTAAGATGACTGCTAGAGATATTTCAGGAAAATGAATCCTTCAGTAAAGATGTTTTGTCTGGCTGTCATCAGGGAGAAACATGAAAAAGAAGGAAGGCAGAAGAGAGTAAAAAAGAAAAGATAACAGATATAGAATTTCAGTGGACATGGAAAAAAGAATCAGAGAAACTGTGAGACTGGGATGAGAAAAGAAATAAGCAGATGACAGAGACAGGTTAGTGATGAAATGAGGAGGAAGAGGAGAGAAAACATGGTTCTGACCTGCTCTTAGAGAATGCTTTTTACAGGTAACCAGAGTTCCATGGCTCACTTTCCCAGTACATAAACTTGATTTACAAATACCTTACTGCATTTACCTATCAGGATGCATGTTTTTGAAAGAGCTTATTCCTCAAGGAAATCAATGCCCATAAACTCATAACTCATGACTTGGGACCAAAGCTAGTAATAACAGCACTGGCATTAGGTCTTGGTTTTGATATGGTTGCAGGAATTTCTAGGTATGGATAGACTTGGTTTATAGCATCCTTTATGCTATATTGGACCTTTCTAGTTGCATGTTAATTTCAGGTCCATCGTATTAAACTGTATGGGGGCCTCCTCAATGTTCCTACTGGCACCTTTGGATCAATAGAGGTAATCAGTCAGAACTTGGTCTTAGCACATTCTTGGCAAGTCTACATAAATTACTTACATATAGTTACTTATAAATAAGCCTTTCATCACTGTAATGGAAGACCCACCCTATGATACTTATAAACAATGGAAGGTTTATTTACCTCACAGATTCAGTGTCCCAAATAAGGAGGCCCCACACTGGTTTAGCATCTGTTGAGGGTGCTAGGTGGGTGTAAGTGTAGGAGCAGATGGTCCCACATGGAACAGGAGTACAGACAAAGCTAGCCTTGCCTATTCCAGAACAACCCTGTAACAGGAACTACTAAAGGGAGTCACATGGGAAATATGCCATGTCCCCAATGAATTAAAAACCTCTTACTAGTCCTCACCCTACCTCCCAATGGTGCCACCGAGGGTGCTGAGCCTTTATGACAGTGAACCATAGCAATGGACAGTTGTTCTCTGCTGTACATTGTGCTGGTCAGTGTCAGAGGAGACAGAGATAAACAGAGTGAGGTTAGAACCTTGAAGGTGTAGCTCAAAGTCTGGTGGAAGATATATGTCATGGAAGGGCAAAACTGCAAGGGATTTAGTGAAGATCTGACATTAAACTGCAATGTTTCTTAATTGATTAAAAGGGGTTCTTTTGCTTCACCATAGATTTTTTTCAAGGCTAACACATTTATTTAAAAAAACGTATAAACTGGGCATGGTGATGCACGTAGGTAATCCCAGTACTTGGAAGGCAGAGATAGGAGGATGGCTGTGAGTTCAAGGTCACCCTGACACTACCTAGTGAATTGCAGTTCAGCCTGAGCTAGAGTGAGATCCTACCTTGAAAAAATGTATAAACTTTTTTAGTAATGCACTTTTCATAATTCAGGTAACCAAAGTCTAGGGTCCAAAGGAAATGGGTTCAAATGACAAGCTTGGTAAGATCTCTTCTCCCTTACAAAACACTGGTGAACAGCAAGCTTCAGATATTTTCAGGGTTGTCCATACAGAACGGGTGCTCCTAGTTCTGTCTTTGTCTCTCTCAAATCAGGGTCAGCTGAATTTCAGTCCAGTAAAATAGAGCCAGACTCACTGGATAGGGTTCTGTGTAATCCCCACCCAATCCGCTTTGATCACTCTTTGTTTTAGTTTTCATTCTGTAGTTTGTCTCTCTCACACACTCTCCCATCCTAGTGTTTTTCAGGGTTGGGTCATTTAAGGCCAGAAGAGGAACCCTGGAATCAGCCCCCACCATCATTCTCTTGACATACTCCATCTCTCTTAGCTGGGAAACACCTGCCATTTATAGAGCACAGCTGGTTGGTGGGAGGAGTGTGTGAAAGCAGAGGTTTCCTTGGCTGGGAAACTAGGGAAAAGCTCAAGAGAAACAGAACTGGTCTGACTCAGTGGGGCCAATTTCACTCTCTGTTTCTGTTTGCTAATCTGTTATGAGCTCGAGCTCAGTTGAGGAATATGGGATCCCTTCAATTCTTGGCCAGATTCTGAGAAAACAAAAGTCAGGATGACATAGGGAGGGAAACTTGCCACTCAGAAGAGAAAGGGACTTTGGAGAAACTGAATGAAGTGATTGCAAAAGGGCTTCCTTGGATGAGTAACAGAAATATTTTTGGACCGTGGCTATAATAACCTCTTCCTATTTTTGTTCAGAAAATTGATTGAAAAATACCTGAAACACATGGACAAGTAGAGGTCCTCCATAATTAACTGCAGATGAGTAGCAGAATAAAAAGACTGAATTAGACTACGGAGGTTGTGTGAATACTAAATATCCTGAAGTCTATCTACAGGAAGTAAGGTGTGATGATCATTGCCCGTTATTTTCCTCTACTTTTCACCTGCCTGAATGTTGCCATCACATGACTCCCCATTCCTAGACTTTTTTTCTGTCTCTTTGCCACCTGCAATCCTTGCGACCGTCAACACCCAGGAAAACTTACCCTTCCATTAAAACTTCTCATCTCTCTCAGCTCGACATCATTTTGGATTCAGATTGACAGTCATGGTATACACCCATTTTTTGAGTCATTTCAGAAATTGAGGGAAGAGCACCAAAATAATGTATTATGAGCATGCCATAACAAAACCCATAACTCTATATGGTAATTAAACAGCAAGCAAAGAAAAAGAAACATAACATACACTACACAGGACCTGGAAAAATACCAAAATATCATTCAAGCCTGTTTTCTGTTACAGATAGGGAAACAGAGCCAAGCAAGAAACCAATCTTGCTCAAGTTCACAAAAGACTTTGGAGAAAGCCTCAAAAAGATGGTCCTGGGTTCATTCTGTTCCCACAATCATCTGAGTTTCTTTTCTCCCTTTGTGGGGGAAGGGATTATCTTCTTCGATTCTGGAGTTCCAAGCTATGTTTTCTTTTCTGCAGGGGTGCTGAGAGTGTCCAGAACAGGTGCTCAGGAGACTATAGAACCCTGAAGCTGTTGCTTCTGTCAGATTTCAGCACCTCCTTGTTAACAAGAATCATAAACTTGTGTATACTTTTATCCCAGACCCACAGTAACTACTTCTAAAGACAGGCATGCTATGTAACTTAATGAGACAGCTCAAATTTTTCCCATTTCTGTAGATGAATAGATATCACAAAAATGCAGACCATCCCGAGTTATCTGGTGGGAAAGAGAGGGAACAGGTGAATAGCACCATCTTCCATGCATGGTTGTGGCTGTGAATGAGGCTGTTTGGTCACCAGGGAAACTGATCTTTTTTATGTTGCTATAGCGGGACATGGAGTAGAGAGAAAAAAAATGCCACCTACACAGGGACCAGCTACCTTTTCCATGGCCTCCGCTTGTTAAATTGTGACTGGGTGGCTGGCTTTTCTTCTCCCGGGAGACAGTGTGCCAGGATTTGCAGGTGGTGCCCTGATGTCTTCTAACAGCCTCCTAAAACATAACCAATTGTCAGATCTTTGGAATCCAGCTTTGTTCTTTCTCACAGGCCTTTCAGTATAAAGGCCTGGTTGAGCCCCCTCAACAAGATAACAGCTTGAAATAATATGTCACATGTGTACACAATTCATTTCTAAAGAATTAGTTCCTGGACTTTGTTCTGAAAAAAACAATTTCCAAGTGTTTCAAAATTTTAGCAATTTAAATATTGAGAAAAAGGAAAGGAAAAGGAAAATTAACATGCTTATACATTTTACCTAGTGTTGCAGTCATCTTTCTAGTTGCTGCTTAGAAAGAACTAAAGCAAAAGTGGTTTGTGAAGTAAAGGGTTTATTTGGCTTACAGACTCAAGAGGAGACTCCATCCTGGCAGGGAAAATGATGGTATGAGCAGAGGGCTGGACATCACCTCCGCCACAGTACTGCAAACTGCGGCAGGAAGGCATGCCAAACACTGGCAAGGGAAAGCTGGCTTAAAACCCCATAAACCCGCCCCCGACAACACAGCTCCATTAAGGTTGTAAAACCCAAACTTCCATCAGCTAAGGATCAGTCATTCAGAACACATTCATTTGTTTGTGGGGGACTGATACTTAGATATACAGGTCATTATTATATTTTTCCTCTTCAGTCTTTTTCTCTCTGAAAAGTTTGAAAGTTAGTCGAAAACGTCATAGCATCACCCCCTAAAATGTTCCATACTTCTAGGAAAGAGCACATGTATAAACAATAAATTGATGTTTTGATACACTATCATAAGACTAATAACTAGATTTCATGATAAGTCAATAACTATATCATTAAAACCCCTAAGAAAATAATTTTTATAACATAATCTAATCATTGATACATATTTATTCATATATTCTCAACAGCTATGCCATTGAAATTACCTTTCCTGGGTCTGAAAGCCATAGATTGCATTTAAAAAAATCTAGTCTCTTTTGCCATGTGTTCTTCTTTATAGCGTTTTCTCACACCATTTCTACACAGCCATCACCCTACACCCACCTCAATGGCTTTTGAATGTTTCTAATTCCTTCTTATTCCTCCCCCAGGCAGTTTTCTTTGCCTTAAATACTTCCTTCTGTGCCCCTGGCAAACTGCTTTACCAAGTATTACCTTAAATCCTACTTCCTCTAGAATGCTTTTAATAAAACCTCTAGATTAGGTCAGATGCTACAGCAATGTACTCCAATTACCCATTTATTTCTACCACAAATTGGCCTTTCTGTACTTTAATAAAACATTCTTTTTTCCTGTTGGACTGTACATATTTTGAAGAATGAACACTGTCCATCTTTCTCCACTATATCTACTGCAGTGCCCAGCAGAGCTCTGGGTCAATAGTTGTATAACTCAGGTTAGATAAAAATATCTTTGCTCAGGTTGCTTTAGAATATAGAGGCATTCTTATTTCCTGCTCAAACCTCTTCTTAAATCCAGATCTCTACTGGTTGTTGGACATTTCCACCTGGAAAAGTCTTGGATGTCTTAGGTATGTCATCTGTTCCTCCAACTGTCCCTGCCATTGCCAGCCAGAATTACCCTATGCACAACTCTCTTTAGCCTAGCTAGAAGAACTTTGTATTGCAGCTTGTTCAAGTCAAAGACCTTTTTCTGCTCTTCCTTGATTTCCTTTGTTCTCCATACTCACATGGAATCCATTAGGAAATCCTAATCTGACCACCTAGAAAACATGGATCTGTATCAAGGAGAATTTCACCTTATTTCCTTTCCCACAGCTCCCTGCCTCTGTACAGCGTCCTCTCTCCTGAATGGTGACTTTGCTTTCATCTACTCTCATTGGCTATCATCTTGCTCTTCCATGTTCCTTTCTCAATGTGGAATCATCTTGGTTAAAACCTAAGTCCCATGGTATCATTCACTTAACAAACACTCATCATTTATTTCAGGTTAAAAACAAATTTGCTTACAGTGGCCAGGGTAGATTCTTGCTCTTCTCTTCTGTTAACTATACTCCTTACTCTTCAGCCACAACTCTCTAGTCAGTAAGTTATTGCTATTTTAGTCACATTTTGAAAAACTTTGGCCAAGATTCAGAGGACAACTAAAAGAAGGAAAGAATCCTTTAAACTCATTGTTTCTGTGGTTTTAGACCATGGTCACTTGGCCTCATGTGATTAGGAACGCTATGACAGCAGAAAGATGGGAGAGATTAATCACCTCATGATGGACAAGAAGAGGAGACAATGACAGATAGGAAGAAGCCAGGACAATATATGGTCCCTAAGGACATCCCCCAGTGAACTACTTCCTTCAGCTTGGTACCAGCCCTATCTTTGCCCCACTTCCAATTGCTGCCACCCTATGATGAGTCAACTAAGTGGTCCACTGATTGATGAGGTCTGAACACTTGTGATCTAATCTTTTCTGGATTTTCTCAAAGGTGTGCTTCACATTCAGTAGCTCTCAATTCAAGTGAATTGATAACTAAGAGTCACCATCATACCATCACACTAACCATGTCCTTTCTGCTTAGTGCCAGGTGTCAACACAAGCCCTGCCCCTTCTCCTCCAAGAGACTGCTTAGTCACTCATCACCTTCTCCATGAGGCCAACCCTGACCTTCCAGTTTAAAAATGCTTCTCCTTCTGCCAGCCTATGCAATTTCCTTCCCCTTGTTTTGTTTTTATCTTTCTTTCTTCCCATAATAGTTATCATTTTCTAAATTACTTGCTTAAAATATTTATTGTTTGTTTTAGGGAGGAAGTTTCATGAGGAAAGATCTGTAAATGTTTTGTTCATTAATCTATCTCAAGTGCTTAGAGTAGTAACTAGTGCTTAATAAAATTTTGCTGAATAAATGTTGGCATGGATGCATTAATAAAAGATTGGAAAGATTAATGAATGAATGGTATGTAAGAGTGGAGAAAATAAGATCTTCAGGATTCACACTGGACTTTTGCCTTATGACTCTGGCATTGTAGGAGTCATGCATCTATAGACCTTCAATTGTTGCATTTTAGGAGTGGAGTAAAGAAATCTATACCACACAGGGCAGCTCTGAGGATTAATCTAAAGTGCTCCAGATGTGCTTTTTAAACTATAAGGCACTGCACAAATATTAGCTCAAAAGGGGTGGGGTGGGGGATAAAAGGAGACAAAGCAATAATAAAGAATGATCAGCAGGAATTATTGGACAAATTCCCACAATACCAGTGCAAGCAGTGGAGGGATAAGATACTACCTAAAACAAGGTAGAAGAAATTCAAGTCTAAAACTGACTCATGCCCCTGAGGGAGGAAGGGGAGTAAGAGGGAAACATTCCACAAGTGTTTACAAGCCATCTAGGAGTTGCAAATCACAGCACTCACACAGTGCTAAACTGGAATGGTTAATTTCAGAATGTCTGATGGGGCCAAAACTCACATGTAAAGCACTTTACGGTCACAAATAGTTCAAATGACTACTTAAGGAATGATAAGGCAGGAAGGGTGAAGAGTATCAGGTATTACTCACCATTTAAGGACATCTCTATGTGGCCAGTCTTTCATGTGCCATATCTTTAACAGGAAACCTGTGGGGAAAGGATCTTTATAATTCTCACTGTGAGGAAACAAGCCTGGAGAATGTATGTGACTAATGCAAAGCAGTATTTTAGCATCTTTTATGTTCTGTTGAGCTGTAGGTCAAGGAGATGTTTTCATAAACAATATAGGATTTTATTTTGGTTTTGATGGATGGGAGTTGGAAGGTGGTTTGTGTGTGTGTGTGTGTGTGTGTGTGTGTGTGTGTGTGTGTGTGTGTGTGTGTGTGTGTTTGTGTGTGTTGTGCTTTCAATAAATACTTGTTTGGTATCACTAAGTATTTGGCACATTAAGTAGACTATTGCAAAGAAAAATTCAATGAATAAGACAACACCATTATCTTCCTGGGCTTATTGTCTAGTGGGAAAATAGGCCTGAGACATGGAGACTATGTAGAGAAAGACAATATAATAAAAATAAATTGATAAAATTAAATAATTTCAATCAGTGATGCAGTTACCGTAAGTAATGAAAAAATGCATAATGGAGCTACTTAGGATCTTATGACCAAATATGGCTTCTGGTCCAGCTATCTTGAACTTTAGTCGATATGAATGATTTGGGACAAGTTACAAATGCATCAACCATCGGTATATTTCTGCCTGTTTTAGGACTGAAAAGCAACTGTGCTTGAGAATGACCAGCTAATTGAAGCACTGGAGAGGATGGAGCTGGGGAGTTAAACATAGACTAGTCCATATTAATCTATGGTGGAAGTTTGATTTCATGCTCATTGAAGCACTCCCATTCTGCCTCTCTGGTTTTGGCTCACTGGGACAGCCTTCCCAGTGTCTTTGCATAAATCTTCATCTTCAGTCTCTAGATATGAGAATTCCTCGGATTTCAATCCTTGCCCTTCCAAATCTATGCCTATGATTCAGTTCTTATCTGCTCACACTAGTCTCAAGGCCTCATAGAGTCTATCCTGAGGATTCACCTTTCACTAGCTTAGATAAATCCTCTGAAAATCAAACCAGTAGTCAACAACATAGAAACCTTCACAGATGTGTTTATTAAATCCTGGATTCCAGTTTTGTTCTTTTAGGGTACCCCTTCAATAGGGTTTCATTTCCATCTAATGGCATCACTATTGTACCATATTTCAGAAGCCCAAGACATGATCATCTGAGACTCTTTGTAGATTATACCCAGAAAAGACAGCTCTTTGTACATCGATATGATCTTGTTCCAGACCTGTCTAGCTTTCATCTCGACCACTGCCCCACACTGTCTATTTAGTGTGTCTCTTGGTTTTCTTCTGCTTCCAATTTTCTCTACCCAACAGTGATCTTTTCTCAACCTGACTCAGTCTTCTCCAGTGACTTTTCATCTCACTTAATAAAAAGTCCAAAGACCAAGCTATGTCCCATCTGGCCATACTTCTTGCAGCTTCTGAGACCTCTCTTTGTCTTTCCAAACTGGTCTTCTTAACATTTTTTTTCACTATCATTCCATTCATGGCATGGGGGCAATTTTGTACTTGAATTTTCCTTGCTTAGAACAGAACAGCAGCAAGAGTCTCCTCAGTTCTATATGAGAAGCTTACATTACCTCAACCTAAAATGAACCCTCTTTCCCTGACATTTGCTGTTCCCCTAGCTTATTTTTATCTATTCCATGAGACTTACATGTCTGATATTTCACTGCTTAAGCACCTGTGTGTCCATTGTTCCCCCTGCTGGAGTGTAAGCTCACCAAAGAGAGCTAGCAGTTTGCCTGCTCACACAAGCTACTGTATTTCCTGCATTAAGAATACAGAAGGTGCTCAAAAAACATCGATTGAATGGATGAGTGTATGGAGAGTCTTGTAGTGAGCTGAACTCGAGAGAGACATGATTATTCTATCCAGAACTATTTGAAAACTCACTGTTTGCTCAAACTTTAGCTTGGCGCTAAGCATACCTTGGACAAGCTACTTCTTTTCCCTTCTCATGTAGAATGCTTCCTGTATCAGAGATGGAAAGTAAGGGAGCAATCTTCACAAGGGTGACACAATCTTTGGGGGTACTGAATGCTACTGGTGAGGTTGAGTCACATAATATAGGGGAAGCTTTTTTTTTTTTTACTTCAGTAACAAAACCTGGAGATTAGAGTGGATATGTTCATTTGATTGCAATTAGGAACAAAACTGCATGAACCAAAGGAACTGTAACTGCAGAGGAAAGGGAACGCTTAAGAATCTAAACAAACTGGAAAAGCAAATATCTTCAGCAGGGTTCAGATGTCTTGGCTACACTTGGCATAATGGTAGTCTGTGAAAGTCCCCAGAAATCCATGACTTTGGACCTGGGAGTTTCTGGTTATGATGGGATGGGATGGGAATGAGAACACAGTACTGGGTGAGAACAGGTTACTATATGAAAGCAGGGTACTAGAGGAAATAACTGGGTATTTGAAGTTCATCCCTGCACATGTGGACTCTTCAATGCAAATCAAGATAGTTTTCTATTTATTTATTAGACAGTGGGATACGTGACAGCTTCCTGGTAAGTTGGAGGAGGAGCCAAAAGCAACCACATCCTTTGAGAAGCTGATTTTGGCAGCCATAGTTAGAAAGAATTGTAAGGTTGTCACGATAGAAGCAGGAGGACCAGGTGGGTGCCATTTGTGCTTCTGTGTGTCTTGGCTAAGAACCGAGCTTTACTTAATCCCATAAAGCAGCTTTCCTGTAGATCATTGGAATTTTTAGACAGACTCTTGATTTGAAATGGGAAAAGCAGCAAGGTGTTAAGGATTAACTCCAAAACTCCTCCCTTCTGGGGATTTAATTGCCACCTCTCCCTACACATAAAACAGGGTACAGTAATAGATAAAAACAGGATGTCAATGAAAACTGAGGCAATTTGGAAGCAGAGTTCTAAGGTAACATGCCAGACTCCAGGGGTTCAGGGTTGGCAGTGAAGCACTCTGACTGGGAGGAGTGCCTGGGTACAAGAATCTGTGCTAGAAAGGAGAGAAGATCGATTTGTAAGCCCACTGGCACTGTGTTACTTTATTCAAAGATTGTTTATTGGGTATTTTATAAATTCCAGAAAATGTACTTAAGAGCTGAAAAAAATGTAGACCCTGCTTTTTGATGTAGTGGAGAGGGTTAGCAATAAAGTCATTCCATGTCAATGATGGCCAGTTGTGTTCAAGGGTCCGTGAGCAGTAGGGCTGGCTGCAGGAGTTGAAGAAGCTCCGGTAGAAGTGACTTCTAAGTCCAGAAGCAGATTTCAACATGAGAGTGGGGAGTGAGGCTTGTCCAGTGCAGAGGAAACCCCTGAGGTTCTTCCTTGTTCTGCTGTATACCAGAGTCATTTGGGAGCTTGTTAAGAAAGGTAGAAGCTGAAACTGTGAACTTCTATGTTTTGAGTGAGATCTGTTTCTGTATTTTAACGTGCATTCCCAGCATGTTATGATTTGGGTGGCTAAGGTTCTCACTTAATAAAAACACAGATGGAATCTCAGTGTGTTAGATTTTAAATGCCACTCCTTCATCCAGAGGGCAGGGTGGTGATGGGAGAGACAGGATTCTGCAATTACCTTTATCTATCAGAAAGTTCTACTTATATCTCATTTACCTATTTTTTTGCAAAATATTTGATGAAATGTTAGCTTTTGTTTTCTCCAGAAAAATAAAAGTTGTCTATCTGTACTTATCCCAAAGCCCTGACATCTCAAATAGAAACAGAATTATGTTAGACATCTCCTACTCAGTTACTTGGAAAACTAAATTGATGAATCACACATTTCATGTCTAAACAAAAGTTTGAAGATGATTAATCCAGACTACCTTTTATGTAGCGGCAGAGCTGGGGATTAGAATTTAGATAATACCCAGCAAATTGCAGTGTACCTCAGAATTTAAGGAGTACCTGAATCCTTGTCTATAAAGTTAAAGAATTAAAATTATAGACCACCAGAGGATAAAGTATAGTGGGAGACTTTATTTAAAAGAAAATTGGAAGCTACAGAGATCTCCAACCACTAGTGTGGGGAGAGCATGTGGGAGAGGTTTTAGCCAAAAAAGCAGAAAAAGGAAAGATAACAGAAGGCTCCCATCATGAGAAAGAGAGGTTCGTGTAGGAAAGAAATCCAGCCCCTAATGGCTGTGGTGGATGGATTTTACTCCATCCTTCTTCTAGGCTGCCATGTCGGGGAGAGAAGGGACAGAAGTTTTCTGTTCAGTGAGTATTCCCTGTCTCAGGTGAGCAGAGAGACAGCTGGTTAGTCTATCTTTGACCAGTTAATTTTAAGATCATGTTTGAGCTCTAGCTAGAAACACCTCCCACCCAGGGGGAGTGGGGAGACAGGCCTGATTCTGTGAACTTGCCTGAAACTGTCACAGTTCTATCAATGGGAAGACTGATATCCACCAAGGATTTATTCCTTTTCTAAGGCAGTCCACATTAGTATATTAGGGTGGGTGGCTGATTTAACAATGCTTTGCCCACAGTCCTCTAGTTTCAATTGCAGCTTGAAGAAAGACAGAATAATGGAAACATCTTGCAGAAAACATAAGAGTGAAGTGAGAAATATGATGCAGTTTAGAAACATACCACATGAATTCATGGACTTGTGGTTCATAACAGACAATTAACTCGAGTTGGAAGGAGTCCTAAATCAGAATCAGAGCACATAGAGCATTAGAGAGTTGGTTGGTATCTTTGAGACTGAGTGAGTTTCCTCTACAAAATTGGAGTCATCAAAAGTAGCTCCCAGAAGCCTTTTGAATATTAAGGCAAAGTGCATGTCCTATATTATCAGTATCATTGTGCTGACACATATTTATTCTTTTTCACATGAGCCTGAAAAATCAAGCATATATAATATTGAAAAATAAGAATGGCAATGAGAGAGTCGGGGGCAAAGACAGAAATAGACACAGAGAGAAAATTCAAGTACTATATTTTCTTCTGGAAAATACCATGTGAGCAATGGCTTTTTGGGGGTGGGGGTGGGATATAGTTATCCATATACTTTTTGTTTGAGAAGTATAATTTTTGGTAGTTAAATATGAAGATCTGAAGAAAGAAGTAATAGAATGATAACTTGATGGAGAGGAAATGTATTTATATATTTTATGAGGAAGAATGGGCTTACAATTTAGACTGTAGAAGTTGTTTTATGATAAAATTAGAGATTAGCACTTCTCAGTGTGCTCTAGAATATCATCTCACAAAGCTAAGTAGGTAATCCTCTGGGTAACTACTATCCATCATCCTGATATCTGCATGAAACTAACACACATACCAGTGGTCATAACAAATACTAGCTCCCCATTGAAATGTTTGCGATTCTCCTGGGCATTCACAAGACAGTTCCTAAAGTCCCATGCATATCCCCCTTCCCCCGCTCCATCCCCCCTTGAGACACATAGCATTTCAGGAAGGCAGAAGCATTAATACTTTCCAATCACCTTTCTATTCTGAGTCCCTCTCTTAAGCATACCTGTCAGTCGGTCCTGCAAATTCTGCTTCAGTTTCTTCCAAGACAGGGACCTCCTTGTTTCCCTGGGCAGCCCATTCTATTGTGCTCAGTTCTGGTAGCCAGAAGGAGCTTGATTGTTTGAGCAGGATTTTACCTTGCTCTTAGTTATTTCTGGTCATTCTTTTTTATATCTTTATTATGAATAAGTATATACATTGTATGAGCAAATCTTGTGAATGTGTCCCCGTTTCCCACCTCTTTGTCCCCTACCCAGTGGGATCCTTCCTAAGTGTGTATACTGGATCTGTCCATAAGTTAGGGGGTTATGAACTGCACCAGAGGTAGCCAGTTTTCCTTCTTTTCTTTCTTTCTTTCTTTCTTTCTTTCTTTCTTTCTTTCTTTCTTTCTTTCTTTCTTTCTTTCTTTCTTTCTTTCTCTCTCTCTCTCTCTCTCTCTCTCTCTCCTTCCTTCCTTCCTTCCTTCCTTCCTTCTTTCTTTCTTTCTTTCTTTCTTTTTCTTGGAGTCATATTTTCTTAAAGTAGAAGTCATCAGATTCTACCACCTTAGAAAACTGGTAGGGTCTTCCTTCTTCTTGGGGTGATTGTATAATCAAATGCCACCAAGAATGCTCTAGACCCCTCTCCAGTGGTGTTTGCATCCTCACTTTTTATACAGTGTAATTTACCTTATTTAATCATCAAATATTAAATTCCATAATCCAACTTTGAATGTTTTTTTGTCCCTGTGTCTTAGATGTTCCGTGAGTATTTTTATCTCTTCAAATGTCTACTTAAATAAAGACATTGTTATTTTCATACAAAATCGCTCCTATGTAATTCTTGCACTCTGAGATTGAGGTAGGAGTATCATTCATGACTTTGAGGCCAGTTTGGGTTACATATTGAGGTTCTACCTCAGAAAATGGACACCAAAACTAATCAAAACAAACAATAACAACAACAGAAAACAAAACACCAAATTACTCCATGAAGTTTATGTAAAGGAAAATATCCTTATTTCCTAATTTGCTTTAACACAAAGTTTTCAAATAGTTTTAGAGACAGTGGACTAATTTTATCAAAAAATTAACATAAAAATATGAAAATCCACTAATAATCTACTGATCACTTTTTTAGCAGCTCAATCCATAATTATTACTTTGAAATACATAGTTGGACTGAGATCAGCAGCTTAAATCAGGATCAGAAGACTCTATAACTGGTCAAATAGTAAGTTTTACAGACTGGAGGGACTTTTAGTCTCTGTTGCAGTTAGGCAACATTGTTGTCCATCAAAAACAGCCATAGATAATACAGCATTTAAACAAATGACTAAGACTATTTCCAACAAAACTTATAACAGCCATGGAAAAATGTGGGCAGTGACCCCATAGTTTACCAAGTCATTTTTAAGGACTCTTTTTAAGTAAAGACTGGTATGAGACCTCCTAGTTCCCAATAAAAGGCCAGAAATATACTGAGTATATATAGAATAAATCTTAGAAAAATATATCTTAGCTGGATTAAAACAGGGACATGGAAAACAAAATAAATATAAGGAAACTAAAGAAGAGTCCAAGTGAGGATATAGATTTGAGGGCAGCTCAGAAGTAGCAGAATACTCCAAAATGGGAAAACATTTCACTAACAAAGAAATTGATAATTAAATGAAGTATTAGTTGCTGTACCAAACAAAATAATTTATACATTTTTTTCTCCCAAAAATGTGTACCAGGATTTTAAAACCAGCTCTGCTGCTGACAGCAGGTATCTTGGAGAGTTACCTTCCCTCTCAGAGACTTTGTATTTCTATCTAAAGATGGATGAAGACATTCTCTGTGGTTCCTTAGAGCACTCAAATTTTGTGATGTGAAATAGAAAATTCATATAATTGCAATGGTTAATGGGATTTATGATAATCGGAAAATAATTGCTGCTCCAAACTTTTATTAATCTATATTTAGTTATGAGTCATACTTTCACAATAGATGCTTTGGAAATAAGTAGAGAGACCAATTTAGTAAACAGAATTTTAAATATTTTATTTATATGCAGTTTGTGTAAATCCTAGAGCCCATAGGCATATTAAGATCATTTAAAATATCCATTAAAAGTTATGTGTTGTATGAAAAACTCAGCTTTTCAATTGCTTTGCCAAAGGATAAATAACTAACATTTATTGAGTAGCTACTACTACCAGATTAAGTGCCTTCATTATGTCAAATCCTTCCAGCAAGTCTGCAAGGTAAATCCTGAGATTTCTTCTGCACTGATGAAGAGGCTCAGAAATTCTGAGCAGTTGGCACAGTCACTCAGCAGGTGCCCAGCTTCATGCTTAAATGGTGGTGACCTGTCACGCATGTCCAGCTGTAATGTGTGTGCTCATCCCAGGCACAGGAGTGCCTGAGAAAAGAACCTCTTTGTGGCATATCCTCCAATGCTCAGGGTTTCTGTATTTCCTCTGTGCGGAATTGAACAGGGTTGATGTCTCTCTTGCATTAAATATTATATTGCAATTGCAGAATGAGCATGGGAAATCAGAAATGGGAAGAAGCAGACAAGAGGCTAAAGAGTTACAGAGTCAGAATTTCCAGCCCTGATCTGGAAATTTCGTTGCCCTGGGACCAGCTTTCTTCCAGGATGTTGTGAGATAAAATGTATAGGATGACAGATTCACAAAGGTCCAAGAACTCTAAGATGCCCCCACCTCTCAATCATGGAATAAAGAGTGGATTCCCAGTGGGAAATGCTGAATCCAAGATGAAAGTCCTGGGTTGTGTTCTCTCTTGTCACCAATAGTGTTATGACTTTGAGAAAGCCCATTTCTCTCTGTAAGCTGTGAATTCCCAATTTCCTTAGTTGTGAAGTGACAGTAGTAGCCTTGGGTGATTTCTCTAAATGCCCCTGCACCCTGATATTTTGAATTCTGTATGGCAAACAGAGAGCAGGCTCTCATGTGCATGGGGCTTCTCAGCAAACACCTGCTGCTCAGTCAGACAAAGCAAGCATCTTTTCAGTGCCTTTGCCACATGCATTCCCAAGGCCTCCATATGCGCCCTAACAAACAGTGCTCCAAGGAGAACCCCACTTCTCTGGAAATGCTCCGTTTCTAGGATAGTTGTTTCAATCCACATGTGCTTGCTGTGTATCTATTTATCCACTTGAAACTTGTCATCAATGAAGAGGGCGGGCTCTGCATCACACTCTGCTTTCCCTGATTTCATTGCCTATTTCTCTCATTTTACTAACCTTCAGACCTGCTATGAAGCTGTTATAAAAAGAAAAGTATCATTGCTTTAGAAAACTGACATATGCAAATTGTAAGCAAGGCTTATTTTATTCTTTAAAGTTGAATCAATGTCTTTTCTTGTAATTAAAATAACACAGTTCATAATCAAATCGTCAGAGATCATTCTTTCTCTTTATTCTTTTCTATTTCCATCTTTGTTCTCACTTCACCCCTTCTGAGGCAGAATGCTTTGAGAGCTGAGGCTCCTCAGCTGGCCTTCCCCCATGTGCTGGAGCATGAATGCAGGGAGGGATTTGGCTCGTTAAAATGCATCATTTCTACTTCACATGTGCCCTTGAGTTCACCTTTCCCTGAGCTGGCTGGGAATCTGTGGGGAGAGACTGGGAAACAGCAGGCAAGTGAAATGCACTCACTCCTCCTCTCAGCTCAGTGACTTCATTGCCTTGCCCTCCTCCTCTGCGATTCCCCTTGCTCATCTCTGGGGATAATTGGCTGCTAACAATAACTGAAGTAGTCCCAGAGTTCTCCTCCATCACCCAGAGACTTGAAGGCTTCTTTTTATTCCATTTCTAAATGATTAGTTAATGCAACCAAAAGCATAAGCCATCCAGGAATAAACAAATGCAAACTTTGTGCTGCTGTAATCAATCATGCTTTCAACAAACATTTATTGGAGGCAAAGTGTCTATAAAATATTCTAATTTTTTTCAGATGAAGTCAGATCCACAGAGAAGTACATACCTAGATTATAATGGTTTGACCCTGCTGCAATAGGAGTGCTCTCACTGAGGCCTCAAGCTGCCTAGTCAGTCAGACTCTGGGAGGAGAGATTTTTGAGGACATCAGCAGGCCAGCACTCAGTACATTTGTTTCATAGGGAACCCTGAGAGATCCATACAGTCTACATTTCTACAATGACTTTGAAGAACTGCTCGAATATTTGCTCTCTTTCTTGGCATGTGTGTGTGTGTGTGTGTGTGTGCTATGCATGTGAGTGCACATTTATGTGTGTTTTTGTGTGTGTATGCATTCAGATGCCAAAGTTGGACATGTGGTATTTTCTTTCAATTGCTCTCCATTCCCCTTATTTTTGAGAATGGCTCTTTCACTTAACCCATAGCTCCCCAATTCCACTAAAGTAGGTATCCAGCTTGCCCCAAGGGCCCACCTGTCCCTTCCTTCTCAGAACTGGGTACTCGAGATTCACATGTGTTCTGAGGATCTGAACTAATGGCTGATGTCCTTGTGCGGCCAGCACTTTAAACACTGAGCCAGTTCTGCCCTTTCATATCTTCTCAACACCTCTCTTGCCTGTGTGCTCCTTTATTCCTCTGTATATAAGCAAGCTCCTTGGTAATTTATTCTCATCAGGTGTTTAGGACTTCATAAAAATGGCAAGGAATTTTTTAAAATTAATTTCTTTATTATGAATAATTATATACATTGTATGAGCATATCTTGTGATGGTGCCCCCATTTCCCTCCTCTCTGTCCCCTACCCACTGGGGTTCCTCCTTCATGTGCAAAATAGATCTGTCCATAGTGTAGGAGGTTATGAATTGCATCAGAGGTAACCAGTTTTTTTCTTCCCCCTTTGTGCATTGTTGCTGAGGGGGTTGTGTTGGGTATCGTTGGTATCTGTCTCCATTGACCTTTCATGGGCCATCTGACTTGCTGTGGTGATTGGTCTCCTATTTATCTGGTCACTTTCTCAGAGATTTCATTTGGGCCCTGTGTGATAGGCCAAGGGTGGTTCATCTCCAACCAGTAGGTCAGCCATCATCCCATGTCTTGTTGGTGGAATTGGGTTGTCCCTGGCTCTCTCACTGCCTTCCGAAAAATACAAACAGAATCTCCTTTGGAGAATGAGATCAGTATAGATTAAATGAGACAAACATTGCTGTTTTGACAAGATTCTAATGGCAGGGAATTTTAACCCAATCTTCCTTGTCTCTTTACTCCTTATTCTTTTCATATTTTCTCTTTCTTCTAAAGCTGATATGATCTATGGTTTTTTGAAAAACATCTTCAGACATATCTGCTGTTTGATCAGATTCAGTAAACAAACAAGGAATGAAACTTGCTGTGTGGAGAAAAGAAGCCATCACCCATTCTGAAGTCACAGAAGCCTCAATTATGTAGGAAATAGTGGAAAAAACTCATATGAACACAGGGCTTCCTGTCACTCCAGAAGAACCAAAAATTCTTTCTCACCCACCCTGTTAGTTACCTGATGAACAGGTAATTAAGATACAGCATTTTAAACAATTGATACATCATAATCTTCTTTCCTATGAAAAAATGAATGAAAGTACAAAGAGATGTATTTTTTGTCTTGTTGCAGTTTACAAGAAGCCTTCCATTTAACTCTTAGGGGACTATTTATGGAGATATATGATTATAATCCTTATTGGATATATAAGCAAATAATTCTGAGGGAGTTGATAAACTGTTGGTCTAATTCTTGTTTGCAGTATTAATGCTTTTAATATAGTGCTCTCTGTCCATCTCTCTCTGTCTCTCTGTCTCTCTCTGTCTCTCTCTGTGTCTCTCTCTGTCTCTCTCTCTCTCTCTCTCTCTCTCTCTCTCTCACACACACACACACACACACACACTAAAACATACCATCTTTTCCAAAAATTTTACCTGTTGGCAATTTTAAGAAGAACATGACCATATCCGCTACCTTCCCCTCTCACCATCCACCCACAATGACTCAATTTCCCATAACAGCCTCTGATGTAATTGTTACAGTTATGATAATATTGAAAATAACTTTAATGTTTTAAAGATGCTGTGCTTTATGCTTTTGTAAAGACAAACTTGCCCCTCTAAGGCAGATGCCATCATATTTTACATAATGTAATCAGGAGGTGACAGAGTTAGATTGAAGTCCAGAATTTCTACTTCCAGTTCCTAGGCTAGAGGAAGCAGGGCTGTGGTAGAATTAAAGAAGTCACTTTTATTTCACAGGTGGAGGAGGCACGGCTCAGAGCAGAGGAATCTCCAGGCTGCACCTACCTGTCTCATCATCTTTGCCTCTCTTCAGTGCAATACACATTTGATGAGAGAGAGAGAGAAAGAGAGAGAGAGAGAGAGAGAGAGAGAGAGAGAGAGAGAGAGAGAGCAGAAGCAGAGGACCGAGAAAAAAAGATGAAGGAGGACGCCTATAAAGGCAATGATTGGGCTGGAGAGATGGCTCAACGGGTAAGGCACATGCCTCCAGTGCCTAAGGCCCCGGGGTTCAATTCCCCAGGACCCACTTAAGACCCACAAGGTGGCGGCCCTGGTGTGCGCTCTCTCTCTCTCTCTCTTTCTCTCTCTCTCTGTATCTCTCTGCTTGAAAGTGAATAAATAAAATATTTAAAAAATAAAAAAAATAAAGGCAATGATTAATTAATTGTGAAGAGTAAACCTTGGATTTATATTTTTCTCTCAGCTTCATCTTAAATCCTCACCAGTGGCTCCAATCTTCCTCCATCCCTGGTCCCTGTCATCACTCACCCTGCTGCCTTCAGCCCTCCCAATGGGGTGGGCCTTGCTGTAGACACCCCATGCCTTCCATCCAGGATCTCTTAATCTCAGCCTAATTGGTTCACGCACCCTGCTGGGATGCTTAATTGGGCATGAGCATATTCTGTGGATCCTATGTAGAATTCCACCCTCTCCTCTAAGGGATTTGCTTTGCTGTTGGCTCAAATGAAAAGATTTATTTTACGTTGTTCTCAATTCTCTGAAAATTTACATGAACCTATTCCTTTACCAGCAGAGCAGAGATAGCATGGGAAACAGGAGTGCCTTCTTTTCTTTATCTTAGGTTACCTTATTTGTTCTCAGGTCACATGGTTTATTGGAAGGGATGGAATTGCGAGCTGTAAGCTTAGATTAAGCCCTCATAGTATTTTTATTTTTGCTTTTGGACATATAACTTAATTCATTTGGCCTTCAGTGTTTGTATCTGTGAATTAGGTGACTGAAATTCAATGCCTTCAATGATGGAATCAAAGGTAAGGTTTCAGAAGAGGGCTTGATACTCTCTGTGGGCCCAATCTAGTTTGCCTCTTGCTTTCTGTAAATAAATTTTGGTTAGCGTACAGCCACACTTACTTGTGTATTGTCTATGGATGCTTCATGACACAAGGATGAAGTGGGAGGGGGCTAAAATGCTTATCACACAATCTGGTCATTTCTAGGAAAAGTTTGACTGCCTCTCTTTCCTCAAAGATAATCAGATTGCGCAGGTCAAAACCTTTTGTTTTGTTTTTCATGTTACTTAGAATTTATTAATGAAGTGTTTTCAAAGGATAGCAAAGATGTTTGATGCCTGTGCTTATTTGAGTCCTATCATTTGATGTTATTTTCTTTGTAATTATCAACCTTTCATCTCACCCTTCTGTTTATCCAAGTTTGTCTCATGGATGTTTGCTACACTTGACAAACATTTCTACCTCAGGATCTTTGTACATATTGGTTTTCCTTTGAAAGCAGTCTTCCACCACCAGATGGCCCCATGGTTCCTCCCTTATTTCCATCAAGGACCTCTTCAAATGTCTTCAAATGAGAAGACTTTACAAACCATTAAATAAAACCAATCCCTTCCCAGCCCCTCCACCAGATATCTTATTTTCTCCCCTCATTTGTTTGTCTAGCATAGATCTTTACTCTCTATACCTTGCTTATTTAGAGTTCTATCCATTTTCACTGGAACATAATCTGTCTGAAAGCAAGACTAAAAAAAAATGAACTTTCTTTTGTTTTTACTGTTGTCTCCTTGGGGCTGGAAAAATAGTAGGCACTAAAATTTCAGATCAATGTCACATTCGGCTACCTCATAATAAACCCATATGCTTTGCAATACTCTTACTGGTGTGTATTTTTTGGGGGGTCGCATGCTTAAAATCATAGAATTCTGTAGTTATTACCCCTTTGCTCCAACATCCCTATGATGGCTACAGAGCAACATCAACTAATTCATCCCCAGAACATTGTTAGCCTGGACTGCTGGGCACTAAGAGTAGTTTTTTAGGCTGAAACCTACAGTTTAATAAAAGTTAGGCTTGTATCCTTTCTCTCTCTCTCTCTCTCTTTCTCTCTCTCTCTTTCTCTCTCTCTCTCTCCAATTTCTCACAATAACCATGTTCAATAACCTTGCAGTGCCTGAAGCCTCATGAAAGACTCAGGTTCATGACACGCAAACTGTTAAACCAGAGAAACCATGTGATAGCTTTTTGCCTTTCTTCCTTTACTTCTTACAATTTATAAATTCACACACTTCTCTTTCCTGCTGCCACTAATTCCTTTCATTCTCTCCTAATTTTGCACAAGTAGCTCAATCTTCCTGAAACCTTTGACTACAAAATAAAAACCTTCTTAGACACCACCAGTTATGCCCACCCCTTTCTACAGACTGTGTCCTGGACTTTACTTTTCCATTAAAACTGTTTTTAAAGCAGCAGAGCAGTTTGGAAACTCCCTTTGTATTCCCTTGGTGGGACCTCTGTCCATGGTGCTGACCAGGAAGTGCCAGGCTTGGAGTTGAGAGGCATTAGGACATCAGAGCTCTTCACAAGGACCTAAAACCCTGCTCAACCTGGGATCATAGACCTCATGAGGAAAGATTTGTAGCCCTAAATCTGTAGCTGGTGAACATCTCAGTGACTGTGAATTGAAGTTTATTAAGAAAAAAGTTATGTCTTTGTACTTTGGTGAGAAAGGCACAATTACATTAATTTGTATTCACTCGTTCAGATGTTTACACTAAAATATGAGTCAGCATATTTAGGATATCAGTTGTTTATACTCAGCTGTATCATTATGGAGCTGAGTGACCAATAGCAAGTTACTTAACACCCCTGTGTGTAAATAAATACTAATTTCAAGAAATATTGGCATGTGGGCTGGAGAGATGATTCAGCGGTTAAGGCACTTGCTTCCAGTGCCTAAGGCCCTGGGTTCAATTCCCCAGGACCAACATAAACCAGACCCACAAGGTGGTCGCCCTGGTGTGCTCGCTCTCTCTCTCTCTCTCTCTCTCTCTCTCTCTCCTTGAAAATGAATAAATAAAATATTAAAAAAAAGAAATATTGGTGTATTCACATGAAAATGGGACTACAAAACAATAATTTGTAAATAAAGTGATAAGTGCCTATGTGCCTGAATGCTGGCATATGTATATGTTTATATACATACTTATAGCTTCATCATTATGTTTATTATTTCATAAATTATGAGCATAAGCTAGTGAAGAAAAACTTTGTTAAATAGATTTTGTCATTATCATTGTCTCACATTAATGATTGATGGCTGAGTATTTTATCAAGACAAGAGTATTTTCTCACAGGTTCTGGTGTTTGGAAATTCAGTGACTTTGCCCCAGGTCTCTCATTAGGCTTGAATCATCCAAGGACTGGATTTGGAAGGGTCTGTTTTACATTTTTTGTTCACATTTAGTGTTAACATTCAATTCTTTGTGAGGCCTCAAGACCTCAGCAATGGTTTGATGGAAGATTTTCTTGGGTGAGTTCTTGCTGATGAGAGCTCCATTTCTTCATGGAACTTCTCATGGCATGGTAGTGAATAACAATCAAAGGGAGGGAGGAGGGAGAGAGAGAGAGAGAGAGAGAGAGAGAGAGAGAGAGAGAGAGAGAGAGAGAGAGACCACCCTTTTAATATCCTTCCCATTCTCTCTGCTTTCCCATATTTCTGCCCTTTCTTCAACATGGTTAATTTTGAAAACCACATTTCCTTCTATAAAAATCATATGCAGCTGGGAAAGTCAGAATTCAGCCACAATGTCCTCTCTGAATCTTTTCCCAGTGGTCTGAGATGCCCATATGCTTCCTTTGATCCTCTGTACTCCTTCATTACAGTCATCTCTGAATTCTCTTTATCTCTGATGGACTTTAAGCTTTGGGTCAGGGACTGTGATGTGACCATCTTTACTGTGTAGGTGTACATCAGAGGGTTATTTAGGGAATTGTCTTATATACCAGCCTGTGAGGTTAAAAGTATGAATGACTTGTTAGAATTTGCATTATGTTGAGAATTATGGACAGAGATTCCTTATGCTGATGCGGGTCATAACTGCTGGGGCTGGGAGATATATTCTGATTTTTTTCCAGACCTACTTTCTTGTGAGTCAAGGGTCAGACTCCACCACTGAATTACAGAAGCATATCTTGACCCGATTCCCATCCTGTTCTGCTTTTTCTTGCCCCGTGGCCCTTTCTTCATCTGTCTCTCCCATCCTGTGTCAGGAGAGAGAGACCTTTTCATTAAACTCTGTCCCCATCGTTTATCTAGACTGACCTTACAGCCCCCTTGGCTATTCTGTTTATCTCAAGGGACTCAGACTATGTAACTCAGGCAGGTCAACGGTCTGCTTGTTCCAGGGAGCTCCAGCTTTGGTGGGAATGGTGTTATTTAAGTAAAAGCAACCTAAATCAAATCATCTTAAATCACTACTCCTCCTTCTGCATCCTTCAGTTTCAGCATTGATGCACATTTAATGATTTATATATACATACTTGGGAATTGGTAAGGAAATAAAGTTATTAATCAATATTGCACATTAGATTAGTGCCTTGAAATTTCCAATGGTATTTTCCCAAGTCTTTTATGTTATCCTTACAAAAGCAGTAGGAAATATACACCATTAATTCAATCTCTCTTTTATACACATATATATCTGTGCATGATTGTATGTGTGTGGATGCACATGTTTGTTCAAATGTATATGTTTGTAGAGGCCAGAGAATGATGCCTGCTGCATTCCTCAATCACCCTCCATTTTATTTTTTTAGACAGGGTCAGAGATTCAGCTAAAGCAACCAAACATAAAGTTCTGGGGCTCCATCTGTCTCTGAAAACCCAAGCTGAGATTACAATTGTACATCACCATGCCCAGAATTTCCATGGCTGCCAGGGATTTGACCTCAGGATATGGACACAATATGTGCTTGCATGAGAAGCACATCACTGAAATGTAGGTCCAGAAAAAAGACATGTGTTTTCCCAGTACCACACCACAGGATGTTTAAGAGGTTGAGCAAGATGAGGATTCTCAGGGTTAGTGCTCTCCTGTCTGTTTTCTCTATAGTTAGTAAAGGAAAAAAATAAAAAATTCCCACACCGTGTTCAGAACATAACTTTCCTTCCAAATAGTAGGTGTTCAATGAACTCACACTGGAAATCAGGATTAAAGTAACTTCTGGATTAAATCTCAAGTCACTTTGTGCCTAGATTCTATCATCATTCTATTCTCTGCCTACCCCTTCTCCCCCACTATAGTCCTCCCTCCCTCCCTCCTGTCCTTCCTTGCTTATTTATCCATCAAGAATTATTATAAGGGCTGGAGAGATGGCTCAGCGGTTAAGGCACTTGCCTACAGTGCCTAAGGCCCCGGGGTTCAATTCCCCAAGATCCACATAAACCAGGCCCACAAGGTGGTGGCCCTGGTGCATTCTCTCTCTCTCTCTCTCTCTCTCTCTCTCTCTCTCTCTCTCTCTCTCTTTCTCTCTTTCTCACTCTCTCTTTCTCTCATTGTATCTCTCTGCTTGAAAATGAATAAATAAGAATTATTATAAATCCCTCTCTGAAACAGGCACCAAAGTGTTAAGCAGAGTGTGTCAGATTTTAGCTGAGAAGTTTTTATGTCTGTAGTGCTATTCATAACCTATGGAAACAGATGGACAAGCACACGGAGGGCAATGGGCAGCTAGCTTCTATCAGATGAAACCCAAATGGATGGTAACCCTCAGACAAGGCTAGTGTGATGACCACATAAGAAATTATATATGCTGTTCCTGTGGACTATAAAATAATATAAAAAACATCATCACGTGATGATGACGTTTATTTAACAGTCTTTCTGTCCATAAATAGCAATAGTGACCCCTGGCTTGGGTCTTTCAGATAGTCAGAAAAAAAAAATCAGAGATTGGCTGTGTCTATCTGATTTGGCAATCTAGTGATGACAGTAGTAATCATTAAATATTTGTTGAGTAAAGAGTATTGAAAACTGTAAATCAAAGGGTCAGTTGACAAATATGAAAAACAGTGTTAGAGCTTGGCACATGTCTGTAATCTCAGCACTCAGGAGGAGCATGCTGAGTTCTAGGCCAGGGTGAGCTGCTATCTGAAAAACAATGATTAAAAAAAAAAGAAGTCATTGTAGATTCTCTCACCTAAGGAGAGATGCTTGTGTAAAGGGTTGGGTGAGTTTGGGCTGTGTAGAAATGGAGTAAAGGTTATGTGGCTCCTCTCTCCTGAACAGGGAGTTTGCCCGTTGGAAGGTGAGGAACACAGCCATTGAACGGAGAGATCTGGTCCGTCATCCGTTACCCCTCATGCCAGAGTTTCAAAGGAGCATCCGTCTGCTTGGCAGGAGACCCACCACTCAGCAGTTCATCGACACCATCATCAAAAAATACGGCACTCACCTACTCATCTCTGCTACATTGGGAGGTAGGTCACCCAGGCATGGCACCTTCATGATTTTGTGTTTGGGATGGAAGGATGGATTGCTCTGAGGATGAAGATGTCTTTAGACTCTGCGCCGTTATGCATCATTCAAAAACATGTTTCCAAATTAGCCAGTTGTATTGGTGTGGTCACATCTGAGCAGATGACCTGGGTCTAGGAAATGTTTATTTTCAGAACTTAAAAACTCTTGTTGGGGGTACTGAGAACTGTGGAGAGGAAATTGCTCCATGAAGTTATTGCCACACATGAGCAAGGACAGAACTGAGTTTAGGTCTCTAGCACCCATGTAAAACCTGAATCTGAGAACATGTTCCTATAATTTCACTGCTGGGAAGGGAGATAGGAAGATTTCCTACTGCTTGCTGGATGGCTAGGCATGCCATATCAGTGAACTCTCAGTTCAGTGAGAAACCTTGTCTCAAAAAAAATGATAATATGGAGAGCAACTGAAGAAGACACCTGGTTACCTCTGACCTCCTCACAATGTGTATGCACTCCTATCCACACATGTACCCTCACACATAGAGACATGGACACTACACACATACACATACATGCATCACACATGGAAATAGGGCTTAGCCTTGGAATTAACAGTTTCTTAGAATCTTTAATCTGATCATTGTCACAGTTCTTTGGAATTGGGTCTAATTTAAAAAGAAACCTAAATATCAGATGTTTAGGGAATTGCTTTTGTTTATGTGATTCTATTTTAAGGGCTGAGAGTTGTGATTGTCATTTTATAAATAGGCTATCATTTGCATTTTATATGGGCTTGGCATAGATTGATAGGAAAAGTAGGCCAATTGCTTCTTCCTGCTCAGCCTTGCCCATCCTCCCTACTAGGACCTACAGGATCTGTCTTTGAGGGAATCAGATAAGGGAGAAAATAGAACCGATGTAAATATCCTGGAAACAAAGAGGCATGATACAGTCTAGGGCAATTAGAAGTTTATGAGGCCTGCTTGAATGCCTCTTTTGATATGAGCTATACTCACTTTGGCATCAGAATTTTTGTTTTGTTTTTAGAAGGAGTACATCCACTCAGCTTGCTAAAAACCCCTTGGTGGTACAATACCTGCTCATAGGTCTTTTGGGATGCATTTACTTGTGGGCAGTACCAGGAAAATGAGACTGATAAATTACCAGAGGCCAGGTGCACTGAGGCACAATTTCAGCAGGTACCCTCACACATGGAACAGGGTTGAACATGACACCCTGGCAGAGTCAATAACAACTTCATGGAAGTAATGGCAGTTTACTCAACAGGAGTTGCTTGGCAAAGAGTGTGTCAGAGAAATGCATTCATTCTTACAATAATTTTAGTCCCTGCTTATTATTTGCTGTATAGTATCTTAATATTTTATGCATAGTATCTTAGTATTTGATGTAAACTATTGCATATTGTCTGTAGTCCTCAAATCTGCAAGTTAAATAATATTATTTCCATTTTATAAACAAGAAAATTAGACCCCAGAAGACATATACCTAACAAGTGAAAAGGCTAACTTAAAAAGTTAAATTTTACTGGTCACAAAACTTTTATGCCTATTTCCCTTTTTATATCCAATATCATGTATCTTTAAGTAACATGTTCACTCACCTCTACTGTTTTTGCAACACAATGTTTTAAAATATGCAAAGCTTTGGATTGAAATCCAGAGTTGGACAGCAGGCCCTCTGTTCTCTTAACCCTCACTATGGAGGAGAGTGGAGTGAAGTTACAGGCAGATTTATAGCCCTGCCCTTGGTTTTCTCCTGCTCAGTGTCACTGCAACAACTGACTCTTTTTTCTGGGTCTCTATTTCTTCTTTTGTAACACATCATAATTATAGTACTTCTTTAGTGCATATTGTAAAGATTAAATAAAATGATGAATTAAAAATGCTTTTTCACCCAGGCACATGGCTGAGGCAGAGAAAAAAAGCTTATCACTGCCTGACACCTAACTCATCACCATTATTGTTGCTGTTATCACTACCCTCACTGTCATTGTTGTTATTATTCAATGAAGCTAAAGAACTTGGGGCTTCAGGAGTAAAGCCTATCCTGCCATTCATTAAATGAGGAGCCATTTTGATAGGTTTCTCTTCACTACACAGGGAAGTGTAGACTATGTTATTTATTGTAAGTTTTTCTACAGACATTATATTCATAGATAAGAAGTGCTTTGATAAACCTTTTGAGATGTCAAGTAAATTCCTAAGGGCATAATTAAACCACAAACGATGATGAGACTTAAATTGTCATGTAGAGGACAAATAAATGCATTTGCTTGGCTCTTTAGGGAAAGGGGAAGAGTAAAGATAGGAAGATGAGATAGAAGAAGGGGGAAAGGTCCAACAACTTAGAAATTTCCAGTTTCCTCAAATTTTCATGAAATCTATTAGATTCATAAAAGTACTTGCTATGAATATGGGCATCGTTGTTCATGTCAATAATCTCAACATTTGAGAGGCTGTGTAGGAGGATCACTGTAAGTTCAAGGTCAGCCTGGCCTACAAAGTGATACCCTGCATCAAACAAGCAAAGGAACAAAATAAAAAGACCCCTAAACTCACAACAATAAAGCAGCCTTAATACTCATCCACCAGGACTCAGGGAACTGTGCGGAAGAAGGGGCGGAAAGATTGTGAGAGCCATGGTGGAGGAGACTATCCAGAGGCATGGCACCCCTCAGTAACAACATACTTGGGCCAGGAGAACCTGGCTGAATACTAGGCTATCCATGGTCCCCTGTCACAAGGACTGATCCAGATGACCCACAGAGGAGGATATCCAGCTGGTTGGGGATGGGGGAGGGGGGCACCGGGGAATTGGGGATAACAACTCATTGTTTGCCCACTAAATAATGTAACTCATTATGGACAATAAAAAAGAAAAATAAATAAATAAATAAATAAGCAAACAAAAAACTTGGTCCTAATGATTTTATGGATAGTGTTTTAGGAAAAATTCTGTGTCTGAAATGACACATAGGAAAACAAGGATATTAATTTTTCTCAGCATATTTGAAGAACATATTTTGGGCCTTGGGAAACATCCTTGAAACAGGATATCTGTTAAATATATGTGATTAAGCTTACATGCTATACCTACTTGTTTACCAGGTGTTTTACAAGTGCCTTTCAAATCTAATGTGGTTTTCTATTTCTAGGCATATTTGCATGTATAGTGTACATGTATGTATGGATGTGATGTATGTGCATTGGCTTATACTTAAGCTTTTGTGTGCATACTGCATATGTGGTGAGCGCTTATACCATTTGTTCATTTGTGTATCTTGAAAGCGTATTCAGTATTTCCAACACTGCGTTTTTGGAGACCTCCGTTTGGCTGAGCATAAAATCTTAAGTGCTCAGAAAGAAAGAACAAAGATAATCCCAGAGGCCCAAAGTTCATACCCTCCCATATACCCCCATCTCACATCCAGAGTACCTCCCCCCATTAACTCAAAGGTAAGAGGATCAGTCCATGTCTCTCTGCATCCTCTGTGTGTCTGAGTCCTGTTTATTCCCTCTGAGAAAAAGTACAGCAAGGAGTGAGGAATAGCCCCTGGAGGAACAGAAGACCGAGGAAAAGCCTGTGTGGGGTGAAGAGGCAATTTGCAGAAATACCCAAGTGGAAAGGAAGCTCTAAACAGAACATTCTCTCAATAAACAAGAAATTAAGTCTTAATAATGCAGCAAGAAGTCCATTAACCCCTCTTGATCTAAGATTTTCTTATGCCGGCTCACAGTCCGGAGGGAACAGGCTTGTTTCACCTTCTGTTCTACAGGCCCTTGAGAGAGCCTGAGCTGGCACTAGGAATATTTATTTCCTCTGCCTTTTAGCTCTAACTCAT
>PVHP010005534.1:0-64954 GCA_004024765.1 Zapus hudsonius
GTGTACCTTATGATCAATGATGCCTTAGGTTCCTGTGATGAAATATGCTAGGCTTTTATGAATACATTCCAATCCTGTCTGCTTTTTGTTGGCTCTAAGCTTTGCAGTGCTGTGTTACCAACCATACAACATAGCACTGAGTATAATTTTACATAATTCCTATACATTGTTGTCTCTGTTAATTTGTAAGATCAAAATCCAAGTTTCTTACAAGAACATAGAAAGTGGTCCTTCCCATTCTAATCCCAATGAGATCTCCCAGCTTCTGCTTGGCCAAATAGACATATTGTACAAATGTTTTAAAAATATTTATATTTCTGTTCATAGTTTGGTATTGTTATCTCACTTTGCCAGATACATTTCTTTTGCATCAGATGATAGGCCCTACCTCTCCCTGAGAAACTATTGGGAATTAATGGTTCCTTTGGGAGGGGAGTTATTTTCTTCAGTGGAGTAGCCACTGGTAAACGGTCCATGTTTGAATAAATAAACCCCAACCCATGCTCATGTCAGCAACCCTAATTAAACTCAGTGACTCCCAAAATAATCACAAGGCATGTAATGTAGGAGGGTAACTAGTCGCGAAGAAGAGCTTCAGTGGGTCATGGGTGCATGGAGATGATCAAGATGCATATACTTGGATGAAATTGACAGAAAGTATAAAGAAGAAATTTGAGTTCAATCTTCACTAGTTTTGATTAGAGGACCAAGTTCAATCAATTATGCAGTCAGCATTTTCCTACAGACTCTGAAGGGTACACCTTCCCCAGACATCAAACTGTTCATGAAAGGAGCACCCAGCGAGCATTCCTAATGAACTGGGTTTTACATGGCCTCCTAGATAACAGTTCTAATTCTGCTATTTCACTTTGTGAGAAACTGAGGGGTCTTGTCTTTGTTCCTTATGAAAGGAGAAGTGATACTGCTCATCTTTCCAGAGGATGTTCTCACATGAGTTCATGTATGCACTTACAACACACATGACACACATTACTTCATGTGGGTGGCAGCAATGATCATATGACCGACACAAATGGATATTAGTATGTGCTTCCTCTAGGAAGATCAGAGAGAGTTCATAATTTAATAACCCATTCCACAGAAAGAATAATGGCCAATGAGGCAAAAGGAAGAATTGTGTAACTGTTCACTCTTCTCCATTTAATTATTTAATTTTTGCTTTTTCTAGGTAGGGTCTCGCTCTAGCCCAGGCTGACCTGGAATTCACTATGTAGTCTCTGGCTAGCCTAGAACTCAAGACAATCCTCCTACCTCTGCCTCTAATGCCTTGCTCATTTAATTTATTTTAAAGCTACTCAGGTTCTACACTTTGAAGATGGAGTATTCAAAAGTGACGTGCAACCACACAAGAGTTGAATTTGGAAATTTTCTTTCTGAAATAAAGTCACCATTAAAAGTTTGTAAGAAAAAAAGTTTCTTCCATTTCACTGACCATTTTCAGAACAAAATGAGAGCTTTCTAGTTAGGCACAAGAGTGCATTAATGGATCTTTGTACTTTAAATAGTTGTCTTTCCTTATAAATAAAGTATACTTGAAACATTTTATATTATTTAGATAGAACACCCTATAAATCTAGGACACTACTAAATTATTCACAGATTTTAAGCAAAATATGCATAGTTGATTTGATGTGTAGATGAAAAGAAAGTTTTACAAGAAGATAAAGACAACAAAGAGATTTAAGCATCTTCAGATTATTGACACACCAGAGACAACTCAAGGTCGATTTCTGTGTTGAACAGTGGGATTCTAGGGTGTTCCTACTTTCCCTGAATTTTTAATTAATAATGATAAAAGATTGCTTCTGATATCCAGAGACAGATGCTATCTAATTTCTTTTGGCAAAACCACTCTAATATTTTCTTATAGTTTTGATAAAATTATTTTTTCTTATGTAACTTTCCTCTCTCTTGCATTTGTTTGGTCCTCCAGGATCATGGACATAGTTCTTTAGTGTGTCCTATTGCAAGATCTTACATGCCATGCCATAGAGATTTCTCAACAAGGCATACCACAGAAATATCTATTGGGTAAAATGTCATTGTCTCTTTTTCTATCTACTCCAGAGTGTTTAAAGCATAGACTCTGGCATCTAAATGATGTGTCACGAGCCCACAAATGTATAAGCTGTGTGACCTTGCCAAGGCATCCCACTTCCCTGTGCTTCAGAGTTGTCATTTGTGAAAAGGATACAAATGTCTTAGGTGACAGGATTATTTTGGGAGTTAAATACATTCTTAGTGATACATATTCAATATTTCAGGGTACCTTTAAACTACTCTAAAACAGTGACGATTTTTTTTCTATTTCTTTGGTCATTTATCAAATCCCAAGAGCTTCTCAGTGATTACTTTACATATTTCTGAGTATTTTAGCTCTAACTTACACCATATGAATTACCCAAAAAAGGGTAATTACGAGAGTTCATGATTCTGAGCCTACTTTCACACTGTTGTTTGGTGCAAGGTAGTTGAAGACTATATGAAAACATTGCTGGACTTGATCCCAGCAAAGAGAATACTACTCATAGGAATATGGTATATATGGTATATTTTAAATATTCAATTGATGGTAATTTAGCCTGACTTTATTTCTGAACCTAAAATATCTGATTGAATCCATGGGCAGATGACAACAGAAAGAAAGAAAAAAATTGCAGCATTTTAATGATTAAGAAAAGACCTCTGACCTTCTAAATTTACCATGAAATTATGATGAAAGTTGAATGATTTTCCATGCTTGAGAGATTATCATTTGTAAAGTTTATCCAAGAAGCAAAAGTACTTGAGTACTTGAGTATAATATCATTAGAGTCAAAGGGTTAACACTGATACCCAGCTTGACTCAAATTTCTCATATGGCAGGATAATTTGTATATAAAATGCATTCTCTCTTCCATGCTTGTTTATTTTTTTCCAGTTCTAATTAATGTGTAATTATTCAACATTTTTTCACCATTATCTTTCTAAGACATAGATTATAATAGGGTTATGTATAATCCACAAATATTGGATCTCAACTTTTCTTTTATATGACAGGAAACAGATACTTTTCTAGTATGTTCCATGAATCTCTTCTCACAATTACAGTGAAAGTTAGTTAGGATCATGGGCTCATTGTCAAATTATAAACCAAGTAAACCAACATCTTGATTACAGTGAACATAACTGTTATCTACTTGAAGTTGACATTTCCAGATTACAAAAGACAATGAAATGTGTGAAATAGTTATTTTTCTAATACCCAGTTCCTGGGCTGGAGGTATTGATTAAGCTTATTCTGAGGCCTTGGTATTTCAAACTGTTCTCATACACTACAACCACTTCTATCATGGAACAGACTCTTACATAATTCCACATAGAATGAGAGATGAGACAAATAGCTATGTGAGGAATTTTATGTAAGGAATTATTTATTCTTCACATTATCTCATGGAAAGCATACTTCTAACATCCTTTCTTGATGTCAACAAGAGATATGTCTGTCTCTTGTCTCTCTGCCACCTTTCTATTTCCTGAAACCTAGAGTCTTGCATATCTCTTTATTTTTACCCTGTTCAATCCAATAATGCATCTCTAACATCATTGACCCACTGGTCTTGCCTTCATTCCCTCCCCTCAGTTTGTAATACTTTTTTTCTCATAGATATCTAAGATCTTAGTGTTCAAGTTTTCCTAAATTTATTTTACTTGAGTATTTTTTTTTTTAGTCGTATTCAACAGAGTAGACTTCTTTCTGCCTAAGGAAAAAAAAATCACCTTTCAGTTCTCCTACAATATCCTTCTCAACTGTTCTAGGTTTTAGGTCTTCTTGCACACAGAGTTCATTTATGAGCCCTTTTATTTATGAGACACTTATGTGCTATGTCTTTTGTACATGTCTAGAAATTCAATTTCTGTAATAAACCTCAAATCCCTCCTTCCTGAACACCTTAACATTTTGTCCATTCTCTGAGCAGTAATCGTGCCCATATCTCTGTTTGTAGAAATTATGTTTTATCAACCTTGAAAACCAGAAACCTGGGAGAAATCTGACATGTGTTTTTCTCCCCCACTTACACACATCTAACCTGTATGATTCTAAATCCAAATATCTCTTAAGTCATTTACTGCTTCCTGTTCTCATAATCGTACATTCAGCTCATCATGTAGACTCCATTACTGTCAGTGCCTGGTCCCTTCCCAATAGTTTTGCTGCTTCCTAAACCAAACTTCTGCTGCCATTAAGGAGATACTTACAAAACGTCTTCCTGTGATTCTTCTGATCAGTAATCATTGTTATTTCACTTCAGAGTCAATTTCAGATGCATTAGCTCTTCCAACAAAGTTGCTCCAAACCAACTCTACAGGTAAAATGGCACTTAAGAATCTACAGTCATCAATCCAAATGATCAGAATTCTGCCTTTGTTATTTGGAAGTCATCTTAAACTATCCTTTTAACATTTGTTTCAAGGGGCAATGTCCATCTCAGTAAATATGTGACCTTTGTCATTTCCAGGTAGTTCTAAAGTTCCGGGGATTTTCAGAGTGCTGAAGAATCACTGAAGCTCCTCTGCTCACAGTCCATCTGCTGAGCCCAGTGACCCCCATGAGACGCCAGTATCTCAGCCAGCATGCTTACTTCAGTGTGCTTCTCACTCCCCAGCTCCAAGTTTCTCCATCTCGTGATGTGCAGAGGACACCTTGCTAACCCAGAAGCTTCAGGGCCTAGGCCAAGGTCACTGTCACCTTAACATATTGACAGACTAGCTCTCTTTATTTATGAATTTCTCTTCTAATTTTGTCAATGTCCTGAAAAACATGCTTCCTTTATATTCATTTGCTGGATACTTAGTATGTCTTCAATGTAGGAATCTCATCAAAAACAAGTAATATTCGATGTTGACAGTTTTCCATTCTTCCTTGGGGAGAGGGGAAAACATCTCCTTAAACAAGGAATAGATTGTTTGCTTGAGAGAGGGCAGATGACAATGCAAAGAAATATCAAAACACACATTATGCAGCACTACTGTCTCACAACCTCTGTGCCTGTTCTTGTCATTCCTGGTTATTTTCACTTGGTTTTCTTTCTTTTTAAATGCTGTGTCACTTTATGTAATGCCACAAGATGCACTGAATCTTGTCCAGGGTTTTAGCTCTCACCATGCTCATCTTGACTTTCCATTTTAACTTAGTTTAGTTTTCATTATCAAGTCTGACCTAAAGTATATATTATTATTAGCTACAGATAAAGCTCTCAAAGTTATTTTCCTGTGTGTTTATTGACTAATATCTCCTCATCTCATGACTCCCACTCTCTGACAGCATTTGATAACCATCATTTTACTTTGCTTTTATAAATTTGACTTTTTTCAGATTCCTCATATAAGTGAGACTGTATGGTATTTATTTTTCTATGCTTGGCTTATTTCACTTGGGATAATGTCACCTAGTTCATTCATGTTGTCACAAATGACAAAGGCTTCCTTTTAAAGGATGAATAGTATTTTATATGTATTCATAAATTCATGCATACATATCATATTTTCTTATGTATTTATCCACTAGTGACTGTTGTTTATATGGCATATTTCAAAATTGCTAAAAGTAGATTGTGATAGTCCAACCATAAGACATAAATATATAAGATGATAGACAATTTAAAGAGCTTAATTATCTCACAACTTAAAATATGTCAAAGTAGCACATTATTCCCCCATAACATGTACAATCATAATTTAGTAATTAAAAATAAAAATAATTAAAATGGTCTGAAAGGGTTTAAATAACAGAATGTTTCTCTCTACCACTCATTCATTCATTGTCATTTACTGATTCTCATTCAACCAGCATGCATAAAGCAGCTAAGGTATCTCACAAAATTGACTAGGAAACCTTATCAAATAACCAGTATTTAATAAAGAAATCCAATGGATAGCTTCAAATAGAAATGCTGTAGAATCAACTTACAACAGTGAACATAGACTGAGAGTCTTAAAGAAGTCAAAGACCCTCCCTCAGTTTGTCTGTCATGAAGACAGTTTCTATAAAGGATGCAGAATACTGTAAGGAGAAGTTCAGTAACGAGTCATACATCATAGAAGCATATAACCTTCCATAGCAATACCAAGGCTTCATTATCTTCCCTCTGGTGCTCATCACCCTGGCACTCAGTCTGTTATTAATCGTCACTCTTTTAGTTAACCCAGTGGTATTCCAAAGGCTAGAGCTAGGAATTTCATTCCTTTCATGTAAAGTGTGTTGCATGTTGTCACCATCTAAGATAAAGATTAATTAGAAAATTATTTTATACTACTTAATGTTATTAGAGATAATTTAGAAAAGTACCATTGCAAGCTTAAAAATAGTTCATTTTGCTTCCATTAACTACATACCAATACACAAACCTTCAAAAGGGAACTGCTTCATCTGTAGGTGAATTTAAACTTGGGAAAGATTTGAGTGATTTTATTTGAAATTTCACACTCCTATCATTTAAGTAATATTTTCAAAGAGCAATAAAAGCAATATTCACTTTCAAAGCTATGAAACAAACAGACACAATTTTACTTCATAAATATCTCTCTTGAGGTTTGATGGGGGTCTATAATCCAAATTGTCAGAATAGAAAATGTTAATGGAAACAGAATGTCACGGTCAAGTAAAATAAGAAAATAAACCTAGATTTTCCTGGAGGCATTGAAAATGAGATTTAAACTACCCTCTAAGAAGAAGAGAATAATGTAATGCAATATTCTTATACTTTTCTACCAATAACTCTCTTTTTTAACATCAGGATGGTATAATTCTTCCAAAGTTAATCATCTAAAAATAATGTTATGCACAAAAGCTAATTTAAATGATTATTGGGAAGATAATTTAAAGACCTGGATTTAACAAAATAGGTCAGAAAACCTTGTCAAATGACTAATTACAAGTATTTAATAAAGAAAGCCAATGGGTAATTTCAAGTAGAAATGTTTTAGAATCAAATTATAGACATTTTAATAGTGATTAAACAAGTCTATGATCATTATTGTTTCAAAGCTGTAGGAATTAATTTAAGTTTTTGCAAATACAGACCCAGCACCACATGCCGTTGGAAACTACAGAACATCATTTCCAAAAGCCAAGGATCTGTTTCCACAGCATAGTGCCCACTTATGTTCTGAGGATTGCATTACTATTCACAGAAGGAGTCTTGGACCCATGGTGTTGTCCAGGATATACAGCAGAGGACATGTTGATTTTTGTGAAATTGTTCTTTCTCTCCATTAGTTTCAAAGCCTAGGAATGGATCTTTATTAGACATGCGAAGGAAGGATTTTCTTTTGAAATTCAAAGTATCAATTTCAAAATCAGATAGCAAGCAATTTAACAGTAGAATTAATTTTATACAATTTTATGGCAAAAAAGAGATCATCATCGAGAAATGCTTTCATTGTTTCTCCCAAATTGATTCCTTCTATATCCTGGTCTTGGGCTTTCAGAAAGGTTTTAACAGGAGACTAGAAGGAATTTGCTGCCCACTCCTGATGATGCTTCAGAAAAAGGTTCTTCAGAATGGATCAAAGGCTGTAATTTCCATGCCATTTCTGTCCAATTTTCTTTTCTCCTAATGTTTTCATTTTTTGAAATGGCTATGATTGCAATCCAATTTTGCCCACACAGCACTGCATGCCTAAATGAACCATTTATCACAAACTTTTTGTCTTTTTGATGCTTGAGATTTTATTTGCCTAGAAATCTTTTTTTCATTAATGTTTACCACTCAAGCTGCATTACAATTACCTTCAGTAATTACTACCTGTTGTGGCTTATATTATTCTATTCTCCAGATGTGGCATCAAACGTTGCTATTTCAAAACAATTATGAGCTAGTGCTGGAACCCATTGCTGCTTTACCAAATAAGAATCTCCTTATAGATCCTTGGAAGATTTTGTCTGACTTACAAATACTAGAACTTTAATGTTCCTAGGGCTGGTATTTCATATATCTTCCTAAGGACTTTCATGAGCTAAGTGGGTATAAAGGTTCTTTTGTAGGAGTTGATGTGTTTGGAATCATTATGTTGGGACTGTTCAAGTTACCTAGGAGCTACCAATAGATGACCTTGAATAATACATTTTAATAGCACAGACAGTTGCCAGCTTCTGAATTTAAGATGCATTAACTTGGGTTTATATCACAAACCCTAATAGAATTGTTCAAATCAGTGTTATCATTATCTTCATGTTCAAAATTCACAAAGCTATCAAAAATTAGTGTGCGCCATTACCAGAGAACTACAGAAAGGCTAACTTCAATAGAATCTTGCCAAATTAGAAGTTTGTATCTCATTTAATCTATACTGATCTCACTCTCCGATGGAGATTCTGTTTGTATTTTTCAGAAGGGAGTGAGAGAGCTGAGGTCATTCCAACTCCACCAACGAGCCACAGGCAGAAGGCTGATATCCCAGAAGGGATGAACCACCGCAGGCCTATCTTGTAGCCCCAAATGAAACCCTTCAGAGAGTGAAGGGATAGCAAGAGATCTATCAGCACAGCTAATCAGTCAACCCAGGATAAGTCAGCAGGACAGACACCAGTGACTTCCACCACAACTTAAAGTAGAAGTACAGAGACTCTTAAGAACTCAACAACAAAGCCGACTTAAAACTCACCCACCATCACTCAAGGAACTGAGTGGAAGAGTGGGGGGAAGAATGTAAGAGCCATGGTGGGGAGAATATCCAGAGACATTGCCCCCCTCAGCAACAACACACAAAGTGTGTGTGTGTGTGTGTGTGTGTGTGTGTGTGTGTGTGTGTGTAAACCTGGCTTCCTCCTGTGCTATCCATAACCCCCTACCCCATAGACTGATCCAGTATGCCCACTGAGGAGGACATCCAGTGGAGTGGAGACAGAGAGGAGGGAAATGGGAATACCAACACAATATTTGCTCATACAATGTATTTAATTTTGGATTATAAAGATTTAAAGCCACACAAAATAATTAGTGTAGAATATAAAAAAAACACAACAGGCTATAGACCTTAATGCATATATGTCTCAGTTCCTTTGTCTTTCAGTCTTCATGGAAATCTGGAGTATGTATGTTAAAGGCATACTTTTTCATATCATCAGAGAATAGAAAGGATATTAGCAAGGTAAAAATGTCAGTTCTGATATGGACAAAGGGAGAAAACCCAAAGCAGAGGCAGCTGGAATGGTAGTTTTGGGTGTTATTGCAAAGAAGTAATTTGCAGATAAAATTTCACAACTAGAGAATTACTTACCTTCTCTTCCAAGTAGATAGGTGCTATCAGGCTTTTTGTCTCTTTCACCTTGTAGATACATTACCTTGTAGAACACTGTTTTGTTCACCTCAAATCCAGGTCAGGTATAAAAACCTTCAGAAAACATTCTTGGATGAATTTCAACGGACTCCTATAAAGCTATATATTACAACTTTTTCCTTTCCAGAACGGCTGAAGTAGAGACACTGGTCTTTATTACTGTTGTCTCCCACTGGCTTTGGACATGAATTTCCAGAGCACCCTAGCATTTCACATTTTTTCTACGCATTGTCTTTTCACACCAGAAATTAAGGTTTGTTCTCTGTATGATACTGTGGTGCCATTATGAATGTTGAACAAAGAACATGCTCTGCTTCCAACACTTTCATGGTCATGCATGAATCATAATAATGTGTGGTCTTCACAAAAGGTAATGAACTTCCTTAAGTCTCAGCTTTATCTTCTATGGCAAAGATTAAATGAGCTAGATAGCAGAAAGGTCTGCCATAAAGTTCACAACCTTGATGTGAGTACTAGTACTTTTAATGGATGGCTGCATACAAAATAGCTAACTTACACACCCTGAACTTGTTTCACACAGATGTGCTTTATAAAAAGCGTAGGTATGGGGATAGACTGCTGTGTTGGCTGAGAATATGGAAATGAGCTGTCTGTCTGTGGGCATATGTTCAGGGTTAAGAGCTAGGTCAGCTTAGCTGAGCCTCACAGCCTGTCATGACTAGAAGCCCCCTGAGGTCCAAAGTGGTTTTTAGTTTGCTATTGTACTAGTTGCTTTGTGTTTGTTCCTTTTTTTTCTTTTCTCAATAGGACTAGACCATTAAGTGCATAAATAGGCTGCAGGGCAGATAGCATACAGTTAAAGCTTGAGCCCTGGGGTTTATTTGGGTTTGAGTCATTGTCCTGTGATATAGGAGAGTTATTTAAAGAACCATTTGTGTCATTGTTTACTTATCTATAAAACAAAGCTGCTGCTGATGCTATTCCATTGTGTTATTCCTATCAGGAGTAAATTTCAGTACATAAAAATTAGAATGCTGATGACATGTACTCTGTGAGTGCATATGCATGTTAACTACTGCTAATTATTACAAGACCTATGCTTAGCATTACTAAATATTTCTTGCTATACAAAAACTAATTTATTCTAAAGCTATTTAAAGAATCAAAAAACATCATTTAAAATATTTTGATGACTTACAGAGGTCTTTAAAATTAGCTATAGTCATTATTAGTAGCTCATATTTCTTAAAATATTAATGTTAAAAAATTAGAGCAGATTTCAAGGAAGATAGTTCAAAGCTATACAGATTTAGAAAAGTAAACAAAGTACTCTTGAGCATTTCTACTTTGTATTCTAGAATAATAGGTGTATTTGTTACTATCCAAAGCATTTGGGTGAAGACTAGAAGAGTACACAATGTCTTGGTTAGTGGTAGGTAATTTCTGTAGAGTCTGAAATCAATAACTAGCAACTTGATTAAAAATTGAAAAAAAAAATAGGAGGTTATCCAGTGGATTGGGGAGGGGAGGGCAGAGGGGAATTGAGGATAATAACTCATTGTTTGCCCACTAAATATTGTAACTCATTATGGACAATAAAAAAATAAAAAAAATTAAAACAAATTAATTTCCAAAAATCTGGAAGATTCTCCAAAAGTGACTTATGGATTTCAGTGAAAATATGCATAAAGTTCTTATTTTGTTGAATTTTATTAACTATAATATAGACATGTTAAATAAAAGATATTCTGATAGTTCATGTAGTAAACACTACCTATGTTTATTCTTATGTTTGAATATTTTAATAAACAGATTTACCAAAATTAAAGTCAGTTTTTTATCTTCTATTCTGTGGTTAACAGCTTCAATGATTTTTTACTAAAATGAATGACAGGAATTAATTGACTTGTTTTTAGTTATTATAGAAAAAATTTGGATTTACTTTCTCATATGTCAAGTTCACATTTTCCTATCTTCAAGTTCAATTTCACTCACTCTAGCACTTCTACTCCCCTACAGTGTACTTCTCTGTTAGGAGAATTCTGATGGTGAGAAATGACTCAGCAGGAAATCAAATGGATTCTGTTCTCCCAATATCTTTGATAAGGGCATCATGGGAATATCACAAGTGATTCTTAATATGAAATGACCCAAAGGTAAGTTGTCTGTATTTTCCTAGGGCAGCCAGAGCCATGCAAGGAATACTGAGGTATTTTACCAAAAGATGAAGAATTCATCAGAAGTATTCCTTCTGATTATAATATAGTTATACTCATGCACTGCTTCATTTCTTCAGTACCAAGGCTGTGCTAGATATAGTGCAATGAGTGTAGCCAGAGATGTAGGAGTAAGATAGATGCATAGCTATTCATAAAATCTACAACTTGGCTAAAATCTCAGAGACTAAGATGAACAATACATGCTGACCTTTTTAATGCATTAGCTGAAGGCATAGAATAAGATATGATATCCATGCAAAGTAGTTTATTCTATTTATTACATACGCTAATTTAAAAGTCTCAAATATTCATCTAGAAGTTGTCATGGAACTTTCACTAGAGAAATATATAAGTGGCATTGCACATATACAAGTAGATAGTCAAAATAACTCTAAGTGGTAAGAGATTAAGAGAAACATTATCCGAGAGAAGAATAAATCCTGATAATGGAGTATGCTCTGAAATATGGCTTAAGAAAATATTTCCTTGAGATGCAAATAGTTACAGCTTCCAGTGACTCTGTGGAAACTCAGGTAGTTTCTATTTATGTTATTATTATTATTATTATTATTATTATTATTATTAGTAGTAGTAGTAGTAGTAGAGTAGTAGTAGCAGTAGTAGTTTTGCTTTTCTGAGGTAGGGTCTCGCTATAGTCCAGGCTGACCTGGAAATCACTACGTAGTCTCAGGGTGGTCTCAAACTCACTCCTACATCTTCCTCCCAAGTGCTGGGATCAAAGGTATTAAGAAAAGGTCTTACTCTAGCTCCAGCTGTCCTAAAATAACTCTACAGTCTCTGGATGGCCCTGTGGGTGCTAGGACTAAAGATGTGCACCACCATGTCCAGCTCAGGTTGTGTTATTGCTTGCATTTGGCTAATTTTTATAGAGCCACCTAAAATTTGAGGTTAAAAGACTCAGTTGTTAATTGTCTCATGGCCAATTTTCAACTTAAAATTTTTCTCTTGGGGCTGCAGAGATGGCTCAGTGGGTGCACATGCATGAAGATCTGTGTTGAATCCCCACACCCATTTGAAAATCAGGGCCTGTCTGTGAGTGCCTGTAACCTCAGCGTTGAAGGTGCAGAGACAGGAGGAACTCCGTAGCTTGCTGGTCAGACCATCTAACCAAAAAGTGGTGTGATCACCTGGTACAGTGAGAGACCTTGTCTCAAGGAAATAAGTTGTAAGAGCGATAGATGTCCAGATCTCTTCTGGACTTCACACATGTGTATACAGGGTGTGGACAAATGTACAAAACATATACCACACAAAGACACATCAAAGAAATTGTCTCTGTAAATATTTATCATTATTATTTTCATCCTACTAATTTATGCCCAGATCCAAAATGTAGCCTTCAGAATTGCTTATCGCTAGGTTATTCTTTCTTTGAGTTGTAGGGATGTGCGTCCAGGACAAGAATAGACTTGATTATTGAGGGCATCAAGTTCTGAAAGCAATGGAGACCACAGTCATATGCCTTTAGTCTCAGCTCAAATATGAAACATCCTTTTGGTTTTGGTAGTGTTGATGGATAAAAGGCTATTTCTCCTCTGACAATGTATACAGAATTATTGCTAGCTTATTGGAGATATAATTCCTACTAACATTCCTATCGACTCTGCCTTTCCTGTCTGCTCCTGGGATTCAGGAAAAACAAGCTTAGTGCCTTGCCAAAATATTGTCGAGCTGCAGTAATAGATGGCACACTTTATCAGTAGAAATTAAAAGGTAATTTGATCTATAGTAAAATAAATGAGCTAACGTTGCAGGAAATGATAAGTCAAGAATGTGTTGATGGATGCATCATTAGCAGAAGCCTAATGTGGTCCAGTATGGCATGCTTTATCTTCTCGGGTACCTCACTAAACAACTCCAGGACTTCAGGAGCTTTACAAGCACTGTGCAAACTGCAAGCCACGCAGCATGCAGACGTTTCTCCCAATTTGTTTTCTAGATATGTTAACACTTGAAATCCTGAACTCACACTCCTTTTATTTGTTCTATAGTCTGAGATGGCACATCCATTGACCTATGGGCCTGTATCCATGTAATATACTTCTGTCATAACTGTTCTTTCAGGGGAAAGAGGAGCACAATTTCCTCTTTTCCATTTGATCAGTAGGTGTGATTTTGAGTGAGAAAATAAAAAAAAAGAACATGTTAAGAAAAGCAAGGATGACTACAGCTCTGATTGGTGTTTTCAAACTAATAGTTGAGATAAACTGACTGCATCTTGGGAGAACCAGGACTTACATCTGCAGCAGTATCAATGTTTTCTTTGATTTTCTGATCTGATTATGGCAGCCCCATCAGGCAGGGCTGAGTGCCTACCACTGTCGTGATTCAGTGTTCCCTATAAAAACAATGATAACACTAAAGCTTTCTTTCTTATATGCTGAAGAAAGACGAAACAACAATGTAACAAAGTGGAGAGTGTACGCTAATGAAAGCTGCCCTTGGGGAAGTTCACAAATGCTCACTTAATAGATGGCTGAACTAACACACATACACACCCACATTCTCTCTCTCTCTCTCTCTCTCTCTCTCTCTCTCTCTCTCTCTCTCTCTCTGTGTCTGTCTCTCTCTCTGCAGAAGACTATATTCTACAATTTTAAAGACATTTAATGAGATTACTTTTGGGTTATGTGTTATGCATGTGTAAGTGATGCTTACTAGTAACATTGTTCCTATGGTAACAATTGCTCCTAGCAACATGAAAAGATCTTAATAGGATCTGTTCTCAAGTACTGAGTTTGGAGGAGCATCAGAGAAAACTGTGTATTACTCTCTATACCAAATCATCCATATTTCCCCCCCAAACAGCACATTTCCTCAAAATGATGGTCCTGCAAGTTTAGTAGAAGACAATGTAGGGTTTGAAGTTTTGTTAATAAGCTCACGGATTCTCACTTGTTTGATTACAACTTGAACCTTACCTCTTGCCTTGAAATATACTGGAGACATAGAAATCAATCCCTCCTGTGTTATTTCAGTTTTCTATAAACAAAAATCATAGTCTTCTTATGCATTCTGAAGCTTGCATAATCTCACAAATAAATTACTCTTTGATTCAGAATGCTGAATCTCAGACTCATACCTAAGTATATTCATACCTAAGTGATAGAATTTTAAAAAGAATTCTGGCTCTCCAATGATTAAAAGCACTGACAGCCATTTTATTCTGCTATCCAACTGAAAAATGAAAGTTCATATGAAATTGTGGTATGCTTATGATTTCTTATTTCTCATTTTTCTAAAGTTTGCATGTGATTGATTAAATTTTCCCTACCTGCAAGCATTTTGTCAAGTGGGAAAAAAACCTCTATTCCATCTACCTTAGTAACAGACTGTTTCTTAGGTGAGATTAATAAAAAGACATACTGTTAAGTCTCTCATGATTGGTCCATGTGAAGGCCAGTTTTTCTTTTCTTTTTCCACATGCTGGCTTTATTTTCAGCTTATTTACTTGAATCAGCCTGTATTTATTTATGTTTTTGGTCTCCTTTAGGTAATGGGCATATTAAGGCAATCCCAAAGAAAAATAATGTAAAATTTTATTTTTCATCAAAAAGTCACTGCTGCTCCACAAGGTCTCAACAGTAACTTTAGAATGTTAGTAGTGAAGGTGAGATGCTTACCTGGCAGCATGGACCCTGATTTGGATTTTTGCACAGGTGTACTGTAATGCTATGAGCCGTGTATCCCCCAGGTGCAATGCTGGCCTACACTCTCAGTCCCTTAATCATTCAGCAATGATCTTGACATTTCCTGAGACACCACACCAGGCTACTGCACACCGCCAAGAACCCATTTCTTCAGTGGCTCTTAGAAATTCTGCTCATGCCTCACAAATGACAGCTACCAAAGCACATTCAAGGGCATTCCCTGCGAAACAATATGCTAATTCTGCATCTCAAACTGCCTGCCGTGAGCTAAACTGGGCCCTCATACACTTTAGAAGCATCCTGAAGAAAGAAACCCAAGCCAATGACATACACTGTTTAACCTAATGAATTATGCATCCTAATGCAATGGGTTCTTATAGCTCCATGATGTTTCTTAGAAAATATGAGCTCAATAAGATACAAAAACATTCTGAAAGCATTAGAAGCAATGGATTTCATATCCTGGGCCCAACTTAATTATTAAAAGTCGAATACTTTGGTTAGCAGTTTATATTTGTTTTTACAATTGGAAGTATCAGACCTTTCCTATCCAAAGAATCATTATGGAGGGAGATGGTTCCATTCTTTGTCATTATTGCTTAGTGACCTCTCTTTTTCTTGTTAATGATGCTAGATGAGCATTAGTTTTTCTTGTTTTTTTGGCTATGAAATACAAAAATCATTTAATTGGAATGTATCTCTCCAGCTTCTCAGGTATGCTATCATATATACCTCAAGTATGTTCACCCATGTACCTACCATAGCATAAACAGAGGTCAAGCTGGTGGCTTACTTTTGTTAACCCATCCACAGTAGCTTGTTAACTGTTATTAGTCCTGTGTTTCTCGTGTGTTTAAGTAACCACAATTCTAAGACACAGCAAATATAATATTATTTTTATATTATATTATAATATTATAGATAATCATTGTTGCTTTACTTCCAAAAAAGTACATTTTTTAAAAGAAGGACTCAACAGATGTTACAAAATATTCAAATGTAAAAGTTCTTTGACCTCAGTTAGTGATCTCATGAAGGGAAGACCTGGGTGAAGTACTATTGCACATACAGAATCTGATTATATCAAATGTGGAATGAAGAGGGAACTGAGGAATGAATTAAGTTAATATGGAAGGGTAAAGTAAATATTTATTGTGGGTTGACAAACATAATATAACTTTGATACCTGTAATAAAAAGTATGGCTAATGCTTATTTCTACAGACAAAATGCATTTTTAAACAAATATCAGGAAAGAGAAAGGAAACAAGCTATCCTGAAGTTTTCATGATAGACATGTTGGAATTTTACCACCTTGTTCTGTGGCTGCTATGACTAGTTCATATATAGCTGGCAGGGCTTAGGCTGGAGTAGAGCAAAGGATGTTAAAAAAAGATGTAATTGTTTTTTGAGGCAGGCAACAAAATGAAACAAAACAAAAAACAAAACAAGTATTTGCTGACAACATGCTACCTTCTAGGCTTCTCCTCATAAGATAACCAGAACTTGAAACTTAAGGAAACAATGCTACATGGATGTAAGCAAGCATTAAGCAAACAATCCCTAAATATTAGCATACACCAGGTTCAACTCAAGTTCCTGAGTGTTGTCCTCAAAGATAATGATTCAGGCTGAGTAGATCTAGGGAGATGGCTGACATTCTACATTAGTGAATATTTCAGATCATCACCATGCTTGCAGTCTGGAGTGTGCTCACTCGAGGGAAGGAAACACAAAATCTGTTATAAGCCAGGGAGATCTGAGTTCAAGATCCTTTGTTCTCAGACCAAAGCAAACCATTCTGCACAGAGGAAGGGCTAAATACATTTCAGAGAATTACTCTGGTAAATCTGTATTTAAATTTATATCAAGGGGGTTTCTATTAGTTTACATAGACACCATGATCTCAGAGGCAGATGCTAGAAAGAGAAATCTGACTTTGCTTTCCACATCAGAGGAGGAGGTGGGCTTCCTGGTATAGATTTTGTAGACCACACAGAAGCTGAATTTTGTAAACAGTGCTTTAATGATAGCACCTAGTTTATTAGCCTTTTAGACTGGAATATATCATATGCCCCATGTTTGAAAAGACTGGCGTTTAGGAAGAACTTGGCTGTTTTGCCAGCACTAGCAGGGCCTTCCCTGGATGCTGTACTTCCAGCAGCTGTGTGCCTCTCAGGAGATCCAGGCCACAAAGAAAGCCATATGCTGTCCATCAGCTCCTGCTGTGGGGAAGCACCAGGTTTCCATTCACTTCAGCACACTTGTTCAGTAAATCAGGAATTTTCTGTAGGTTTGTGTTTTGTCAGTGCATGACTCAAGCATCCACTGAAATTGTTTTGTGTATAATTTGTTAATGGAGGGATAAAGCCCTGTCAGTTATTCATGCTTTTCCATGGCCTGGGTGTTCTATTCATGGGGCAGCCAGGTAGGAAGACAAGTCTTTCCATTGGGAAAAACCAGAGGATAATGTCACCTGCCTCAGTGAGGGAACTGATCACAACCTGGGAGTTTTAGTCACACTGACCTGGTCTATGACTTGTTGTTGGCAGAGGCTTAAATAGGTGGGGATATGTAGGATATAAAAATAATAGGATCATGTAACAGATAGGCTTTCAATTTCCTTCTTGTTGCTGGGACAAAAAAATCTGACAAACATCAGTTTATGGGAGGAAGTGATAATTTCAGTTTATGGTTCCTGGTTATAGACAATCAAAGCAGGGAAGGCATGGTGGCAGGAACCTGTGGCATTTGGTCACATTTAAGCTCCCAGTGATGAAGCAGAGAGTGATGAATGCTGTATGTTTAACTATTCTTCTCCTGTTTATACGGTTGAGTAACTAAAGCCCATGTAATGGTACCATTATTTAAGACGGTTCCTCCTACCTCAACTAACCTCTCTAGAAAGTCCTTCACAGACATGATCAGAGATTTGGTTCCCTAAAAATTCTGAATCATGTTAAACTGACAGCCAAAAATTAACCAGCATTGGTAGGGAATGCTACCATTTCCATTTATCAAAAAGATACTATGAAAATGGACACTACATCTATATGCAATGAATACTTATGTAGTTTTTAATCATCAGAGTATTTCTTTTAAGTCAGATAGAACAAGAATAACTATGGAATATTCCATTATGTTCAGAAACCTAAAAGGAATCATACATTTATTTTGTGCCTTGAGATGTTATCAAAGAGGCATGAGTGTCTATGAAAGAGCATAGTTGAATATTATTTTTGAGTGAAGAAACTGAAGTCTACTGAGGAAAGATAAAGCTTCATCCATGGCCCTTTCAACCTTGGCCAGTCCCAGAAGGAAGCCCCCCTTCACTGGATCTTTGTAGCTCTAAGTGTCTCGCTCTTACTTTCTCAAGTTCTTAGCTCTCAGTTCTGGCCTCCTTCCTCGCCCCAGGTTCAAGCTCCAAACTGCTCAGCCTTATATTAGAAGAAAGAAGAAGGCTGTGAGCTACCTTATTATGCATGAGGACAAGAACTAAGCCCACACACCTCTTTGATAGTTTTCTGGGCAAGAGCTAGGGAACCATGAGGCATACTTAGGTACTGCTGGTGAAAGCCCCACTTGGCTGAGTAATAGCACAGCCAGGTTCAAGTTAGATTCATTAGTTAGGTTCTAGTTAGTTAATCTAGTTAGAGTAACTCTCCCTTTAATTAATATTTGGAGATTTTGCACATCATAGAATTTTTAAGTCAGATACATGAAAATATTGTTTAAAATATTTTGTGTTGAATAATGAGTTTTCACTATTGTAAATTTTTTTTTTGCTTCACTTGCCTTTATCCATAATGGACCCTAGATGAAAATCTTGCAAACTATAGTGTATTCAAACATATGCATATGAGAAATTTTATCAAAAGGACATACACAAAGAAACTCATTTGTTGTGAGTGTATTGGGTATATGCTAGACTTTGTTTGCTCACACGCACACACACATACACACCTTGTATTTAGAAAAATTATATATTTTAATTAATTATAATGGCAGCTCATCAATGATAACTATTTCTTCCCTCTGCTTTCTAATTCTTGAAAATTAAAATAGATTTTTCTTTTGTTTTAATTTGACGGGTATTATATGTCCAGTAAACAAGAACAATCATAAATTATTCCACAACTGGTAAATGTTAACACACATATGCATCTATATGTTATAGTTATTTAATCCTGTGGGTGAATTTTACACTTTACACAAGAGGAAGAAAGTCAACTGATTTGCCCAACAATGGAGGTCCAAAGGAAGAGGTGAATGGAAGGGTGAGAGAGAGAGAGATTTTTCACAAATTAAGAGAATAAGTAAGTGATGAATGTCCATGACTACTATTTATAGTTATTGTATTGGGGAAGGAAATCCAATATAATCAAAGTTTTCTTAAGTCAGTAAGTTCCATCCATCTTTTATCAGGAGTGAAGTAGAGAGTCGATGCCCAGCTGGCATCTCTTCCCACATCCTGTCTGTGACCTTATTGGTTTCATTTGATGCCTTCTTTTTAGTCTGCATTGCTGTTTTGTTTTAGCAGTCCCTTTTGTGTGCCCCACTAATATTTTGTGAACCACAGAGGGGAAGTTAAATATTTAAACATCAGAGCTTCAGAGGCAAAATATTTCTCTGTAAGTTGGTAGTACTGAATGCTGTATGGGTTAGTGGCAAGAGCGGAGGAATCAATATTAATTATTTATGTTGCTCTTGTCATGGTAAAATAAATATCTGTGAATGATGTGATGGTTAAATTAGTATGTGTTGGGGTTTGGGAAAGGACATGCATATCTATGGTCGTATTTTTAATGTGTGACTGCTTGCAGGAATGGAATAAATATCTGCTAACAACATGACACCCAAGAGATTTATGCAAGGAAATGGAGAGAAATACACAGAAGCAGTATCAGCAGCATTGTGAGCATTATCTGGTGCTGGAAAAGATTAGCATGCTAACAAAGGGTTACTGCAAAAGTGAGTATGTATGTAAAATATTACAGACTTATAGCTGCATTAAATGTTTATTTTCCCAAACCAAAGACTGTGCATTCATATATTTGTGAAATACACATAAAAAGTTATTAGACTGAAGACACTACTATTAAATCCATACTTTAATTTTCAATATTTTCAAATATTTATTCGAAGAATCAAGGTGATAGGGTTAAAAATTTAGTGCTAGGAAGCAGTTAGTCCTAGAGGTGGAAAACGCTTCTGTGAGTGCTAATTTATGACTCATAAAAGTTGTTTACCTTCTCTGGGCCACACTGCCCTTGTATAATTATGTATAATGACAGCTACTTTATGGGATGGTTATATTAATGAGATAATGAATGTAAATTTGCATGTCCAAATTAGTTCCAAGCACAACACCTGGGCATGGTCAATGCTTTTCCTGTTATTAAAGTTGAGGTTTGCAGAGGCAAAGGAATCATATTTTGTGAAAAATTAGTTATTACATGAATTAAAGAAATACACTTCTCAAACATGCAATAGTTTAAGAAATTTATGATTTTTCTTATTTTCTAGGCATGTAATATCTGTTGAGTCAAAACAAGAGAGGAAAATCACTTTTATTATATAGAGGGAAGAAATATTTAACTGATCAGTTGCCATTGTAAATAATGAAAAACAAAAATAAGAGTTGTGTTTTTCTAAATATGAGGAATTTATATTTACATACAATAAGTTTCTTCAGACATTTTTAAGTTTAATGAAAGCAATAAATTATTGGCCCAAAAGTAATGTTTAATTAAAAGCTGCTTTGGGGAATGTGTTATAAGTAATTATTATATGGGTATGCTGGCCACTATGATTAATGAAAATGCCACTATAATATCACATACCAGAAACTTAGAAATTTGCATTATGATAATAGCATGAAAAAACAGAGGTTGGGGCCATTATGAGTTAGGCACTATTTTATTGACCATATTCTGAGATATTTCCTGAGATTTCTATACCTGGTCAGGGTTGGCATTCCAGGTATCAAAAAGACAGCTTTAGGCTTGGCCTGTTTGGGTCTCCAAACCAGCCTCAGGTATTGGGAGTTAAAAATCTTGGATAAATTCTTTCACTTTCTCCTGCCTTTCCTCCCCTCACAAGGTTACATTAAAGTAAGAATTCATATAAGAAATACTTGGTGGATTTTAAGATTCCCCACAGACAGCAGCAGACAGGATGTCTGCTTTACTTACTGGAAAGGTATGTTTATATTTATGATAATGGAAGTTTAAAAAAGGGGTTTTGTCTAAATATTAACATAGAAAAAAATCACTCTTTATTCTGGACATAGCCATATGTTTTTTCAGTGTGAGCTGAACTCAATCCAACTCCTTCCTTGTAGATACTCAGGAAATTTTAGACAAGGCTGTCTCAAGCTTTTCTATTGGGGCTTTGGTGTAACTCAGAATAAACACTTGGCACATTGATTTGATTCCTCCAGTCTAGATAGGAAAAGCTTTTAATCAGCCACTTATTTTAATTACTCTTGCTAGGATACTGGTTGTTAGAAACTCAACCAGCTTGAGAGGATGCTGGGATTTTGCAGTTGGCCTATGTATTAAGAGAATAAAGGTCTGTCCTTTGTCTCCTGGGCCCCTAAAAGTAAACTCCTATGGGTCCCATACTGGTGTTCTTTTCCATCACAGGAAGAATGCTCAGGTCCACCAATGGGGTGTTTCCTTCCTCCCAGTGTTCTCCATCATCCTTATCAAAGAGCGAAACAATAATTACGTTATGAATGCTCAAATTGTCTTCCTAAGGAGATTCTAATTTCCTTACAGGCTTTTTTAAGTTCAAGGCTATATCACATTCATCTTTATATGTATACAATGAATAAATGAACTCATTAAATTGACTCTATAATGGGAACAAAGTAATTAAATAATATTTCATAAATGCCTTATTATGTCACAAATCCTGGATTATTTTGTTCCCAGGTTTATTGAGGTATAATTGGCAAATAAAATTGCATATTTTAAGGTGTGTAGCATTATGCTTTGATATACGTATATTGTGAAATGATTATCACAATCAAGTCAGTAACATATCCATGGGCTCACATAGTTATTACTACTTTTAAATCTTTTTTGTCAAACATCTCCAAACACATCATAATGTATTTTGATCATAATTATTACCTACCATTCCCTTCTCTTGTCTAATTTCTTTTACCCCTTCCCCTGAATCATTTCTAAGTACTCTCTTTTATTTTGATATCTTTTTGTTGCCTCTTCTACTATTTATGATGGAAGGTGTGTGGGCTCAATACTGTATAGGTCTTGTGCAAGTTACCACAGCCACTGTGAGGTCATGAATGCAATGGCCAACTTTGTGTCCAGCTGACAGAGGACAAACACTCCTTCCCATCTTCTGGCCCCCACATTGTTTCCAATCCCTCTTCCTCACTGTTCCCTAAGACCTGGAGGGTGTTAGAGTATTGTGTGTGTGTGTGTGTGTGTGTGTGTGTGTGTGTGTGTGTGTGTTGAGAACCTTTGAGGACTACACTCAGCAAATTTCAAATGTAAACTATAGTCGTGAGGGTGCTATTTAGATTTCTGCAACTTGATAATCTTATAATTGAGAAGTTTTACTCTTTCAGCAACATCTCCCCAATTCTTCCACCCACCAGTCTGTCAACCACAGACTATAGCTGCAGTATGTTAACAGCTTCTCACAGTGCCTAGCTCTGTGAGAGACACGTGATTTTAACTCACCGAACCCCTTATTAACTAGTTTTTGAGAAAAGCTTAGAATCATTTCACACTTATAAAGAAATACATTTCCAAAAATGTTGATTTAAGGGAAAAATGAGATAAATGCAGTATAAATATTATGTTTATACCATACTATTAAAATGTATATATTCAATGTTTTGACTACAAAATAAGGTAGCATTCTAGGATAGGCAATGTCTTTGAAGGTTCACTTTCCTACTTCCCAGAATCCACAATCCAGTCTTGCCATGTACCAATCATCCAGGGTGTTAGTGTGCAAGATCTTCATCAGCGCCCTGATATCCTCACTTAGCTTCTGCTGAATACCCAGTCAATTCTTCCACCATTCAGAAAAATGTTCCTCTAGCATTTACCTTGTCATTTTGATGATGCCTTATATCCTACAATCAAAAAGAAATTGTCGGGTCTCCTTTTCTCTTACAGTCACTCAGATATGGCTTCATAGAACTGAATTACACACATTGGTTGAGGAAAGTAATTGCTTATTTTTCATGCTTCCCTATTTCTCAGAAAAAGGAAGATATAATCATTCAGTTTGCATATATGCGATGTTGTTTCATAACATTTCCCCTTATAGTGGAGGAGGTTTGGGGTTTGACATGTTTCAACAAGAAAAACAGTATATAAGGATTTGAAGCAATTTGCTGAGTCACAGTGAGATCAGAAGGTAGATTTTTATTGGAAAGAGTGCAAAAAAATTGCTAGCATGTCTGACACTTCTGGATTTAAGGAGAACGGAAAATTTCTGATATATAAAGCTTGCATCCTATAGGAACAGATGACTACCAAATCCTTAATTCTAGCCATTCTTCCATCTTGAATTCTAGTCTGTTCATTGGGGTTGTACACCATATGCCTATCCCAGCTCATTATTTCTGCCAAATTATCAGTTTTAAAAATTGGGATTATCATTTTTCCTTCCAAACTGGCTACTCTGTTCCACTATCTTTTCTTTAAAATTACCATCATTTTGTCCACTGAGATGTAGACAAGCATGTTTTTTATTTGAACTATGCAATGAGTTCCTTACTTCTCGTTCACTTTGTATTTTATACATCTGGCTCTATTTTTTTTTTTCCATTCTGTTGGTTCCTCCCAATGTCAGGCCATCTCATCCTAAAACATAGCCAAGCTAAGCAAAGAATAGATAAAGAAGACATTAATAATAATTTCCTATAGAAATAAAAGAGAGTGTGATAAACCATACTCCAAGTTATTTCAGAATTTTAAGAATTCAAAGAAAATGATAAAGAACACGACATGCAGCTCCATATTTATGCATATTGAGTCAAATTACACTTGATAATCATGTGCTGTGGAGATGATATGACATCGGTTGGTCAGATGCTGCATACACAGTGGGTTTTAATCACAGCTGAGAAGCATGAGCTTAGAAAACCAGTGTTTTATAAAGGGAAGAGCCTAGCCCTTGTTCCAGAGGTCATGTCCACAGCTGCGTGACACAGAAAGGTTCGTTTTTTTCTTTTTCTTTTTTTTATTATTGTACATAATGAGTTACATTATTTAATGGGCAAACAATGAGTTGTTATCCCCAGTTCCCCAATGCCCCTCTTCCCCATCTCCAATCAGCTGGATATCTTCCTCCATGGGCCATCTGGATCAGTTCTTGGGGCTGGGGACCATGGATAGCCTAGGAGTCAGCCGGGTTCTGCCCTAGTATGTTGTTACTGGGGGAGGGCATGATTCTGGATATTCTCCCCCACCAAGGCTCTCACAATCTTTCCTCCCCCTCTTCTGCTCAGTTCCCTGAGTCGTGGTGGGTGAACAAATGTTCTTGACAAGACAATCTTGAATGGAGGCCGTCAGACCCTGTGCTCTTGAGATAGACACAAACAAATGTAAGACAGGGAAATGAAAAATGCTGCCTCTCTGAACAATGTGATGGTGTTTTAGGATTTCAAGATGGTGGACAGTATAATACATAGAATGGCAATTGACTTTTCAGGTATTACACCTGTAGTAGCTGTATGTTTCAATGTGTCCAGAGGAAAGTCAGAGAGAAACCTGGTAGAGACCAATTAATATTTTGAATTTCCTTCAGCATCTCCTGAAATCCTCAAATTGTCTCATATTAAAACATATGTACTCACTTTAATATTGCTCACTGTGAAAATGATTGAATCTCTGAAAAAGAATTCTTTCCAGATTAGTCTACAATGAATTCCTTGGTGGCTTACATCTTATATTTTTTTGCTAAAGCTTCACAAACTTTCTGTTTTGATGCATAAAGAAAACAAACGTTGACATGTTTTTCATAAGGGTTTCTGATAAAGATCAGCCAGCTTTTAATGTAAAAATATTATTCAAGCTTTGCTTGTAAATGTGTATTTCTATCCATATGGCCACTCGCAGAGGTCGTCACCATTTGCAAAGCAAGCTATCTCTGTAAATATTTAGAATGTATCGATACTGAGTCATCTTTAGTATATCTTCACATAGCATGCAAAGCACTGGGACTTAAATGGAATTGTATATTTAGGTTCATCTAATAAAGCAACTGTCCCATTCCTACCATCTTTTTTTTCTTTTGTTTTGTTTTTTTGTTCCAGTAGGCTAGAAGATTCCTATTTCCTGGCCTAGACTGTATATTTTTACTCAGAGATTCTCAACCATTCTGGGTTCTTTGTGCAAACTCAAGTACTGAAGCTTTGCTGACCCTCCTGTTAGACGCTTCCTGGGGTGAAAAAATCAACTGTGCTCAACAAGGAAGGGACTGGATTTTACAACTGCGTTCACCTGTGATTCTACGATGATTTAGAAAAACAAAAACCCCTAAGCTCACAACACCATAGCAGCCTCAATACTCGCCCACCACGACTCAGGGAACTGAGCGGAGAAGGGGGCGGAAAGATTGTGAGAGCCGTGGTGGGGAGAATAGCAGAGACCTGGCAACCCTCAGTAACTACACACTTGAGACATGAGAGCCCGGCTGAAGAAGGAGCTATGCATGGTCCCCTACTACAAAGACTGATCCAGACGGCCCACGGAGGAAGATATCCAGCTGACTGGGGATGGGGAAGGGGGGCAACGGGGAATTGGGGATAACAACTCATGGTTGGCCCACTAAACAATGTAACTCATTATGAACAATAAAGAAAAAAAAAGAAAAAAACATCTGTGGTCACTTAAAAAGCTAGCTCCACATATGTAAGGAATACAAAATTCCTAGGAAAATATTTCAAGGTTTTCTTGCAACTTGAGTGAACCATGATGCATTCTGAAGAACAAAGGCTAAGAAGATTAGTGTGTCCAGCTGAATTCAAGGGACAAGGGGTTGGTGTCTCCTCTTGCAATCCTCCTGATATCGTTCATTGCCTTATGCATCTCATTCACGGATCCAGCTGTCATCTACCCATCCATTCACTTATCTACCCCCAGCAATATGGATATGCTACTATCCAAATATGAACATGTCTGTCTCCCACTCCCTACCCATCCATGTGCATCTATTTTTCTTCTTGATCTAAGATTTTCTAAGATTGATCTAAGATGATGTAAGATTTTCTCATTAGATAATATATATTATATATATAGTAAAAATAATCCTCTAATTCAGGTTATAAAAACAGCAAAGGCACTTCTTGATGGTCACACTGCCTAGATTTTTTTCATTTAAATTGCCAAAGTTAATATTAAACAATTAAACACTATAAATTATTTTCATCATTATCCAACATTATTTTTTTAAGGAAAGGAAAGGCCCCTTCTGTTACTTTAATCAAGACCTGGTAATCACACAAATCATAGAATATCTTCAATGTCACAGAAGAAAGACACCTGGGAACAGAAACAGCCACACAAATGCAGGGATTTGGCAGCATATGAAAGTCTGAAATGTTGGGCTTTCTCAAGCTGAGGGTGGGGAGGAAACATAGATGTTGAACTGCATATAGGGAGAGTTATTTTCATGTTCGGTTCTCACTAATACCCTCAGTCCTCTGACCTAAATACTATCATTGGTCTTATTTTTCCATTGAGAGTTAGAAATAGTAAGCTGAGCTTTGGAACTATTAAGTAGCCTGTCCCATTCACATGGCTGCTAAGTCACAAAATAAAATATAGTGTAAATCATGTTAGCTTCAAAGTTCTTCCTTGTAAACATTACTAACCATTACAACTATTTATTTCATAAAGAAAATTATCCTTCCTTTTTATATCTCTTGGAAGCAGGTTTATGTCAAGTTCAAAGCCAGATTAAGAGAAAGCCAGTGAGACATTTGCCCAGAAGCCAGTGTGAAATGTACCCCTGTTAATTTCAGGAATATAGGAAGACACAGAAGAATGAATTTGCCTGTTTTGCCTCTAGGGGGAAGCTGCTCTACCAATCAGCTTAGGTGATGCCAGAGAAGTTCTAGACAATTCCTGAACTTTCATTTTGTTGAATAAGATACAAACTTTGAGGCTTTATTTTAATTGTCCAAGGCAATAAATTGATGACTGCAAAATGCCATGGGCAGAACCCTTACTGTGTTCTGGTCAGCTGCAGTTCCAGAGAGGGAATGCCACAAATGCCTCTTCGGTTGTCTTGAAGCTGATTCTCAAGTTGTAAGCCTGAGTTTTACTGAATTCAACATGACACCATAGGGTTGACAAATAGACTTACTGCAATGGATAGATCTTGCCTTAATGACTACCTCGAGTCAAAGGTTCACAGTTCCTCTGTTTTTCTCTCTGTGTCTTACTCGTGAACTTGGTCACTCAGGACATCTGTAGCCTTGTGCTTTTGCAGGTCTGATGTAATTCTAACCAATATCATTTTGTGGTGTCCAGATAGACACCTCGAATGAGGATGTTTGATAATATATAAGTAAATCTATAGAGCAGATGTGATTGATGAGAAAGAGAGAAAAAGGAGAGAGAAAGGGAGAGAGAGGAGCATTCTAATCAACAAATAGGAAATGACTTTTAAAAGCATTCCTGTTTACTAATTTCAAATTTAATAGGAATTCACGAGAGACATTCCTAGTATTATTATTAAAACACTTTTAATAGTGTGTATATGTATCACACATATATTTATTGTAGCATATTATGTTTAATGAAGATAAAGGCTATCTAAAATTCATTTTACCAGTCTTGTATTTAACAGATTTTTGGTTTTGTAAATAAGGTCTTAATATTCACTAACTTTAAAAATCATGAAATTTACCATTGAAATAATAATCACTGAATTCAACCTTAATGCTATACATTAGTGAACACAAGAAACCCCTTGGTTTAATGGAGCTTATAATTTATTAGCAAGAAGACACTGAACAAATACATGTGAAATGGTGACAAGTGCCTTGAAGAAAATACAGGGAAAGCTGGAAAGGAGGGCAAATCTTGCCTCATACAGAGAGATCAGGAAAGACCTCTGATAAGAAAGCCTTAGTAATGAGCGAGGAAGGAACTTGGGGCTGCTTGTTCTAATGGAGTCACTGATTCAGGAGAATGGTATTCTTATTAAAGTCTTATTAATAGTCCAAGAGTGGGAGGAATTTTTTATACTTTTAATTTTGCATAAATAAACAGAACTCTGAACACTTCTTTTTATTACATTACAGGGTTTGCCAAAGAAGAACAGAGTCCTGAAGTAGAATGAAGAAACAGCACAAGTATTTTTTGTCCTCTTCCAATTGAAGTTTTTTCATATTTTTTCCTCCTTTTTTCTTGAGGGTTCAGTGACAACTTAAGCTTCTGAATTATGGCAATTTCCTACGTACCAAGATATCTATGAATTACACGTCATCAGAAATAATGTTTAAGGCTTCTTATGCTGATGCTGTAGCCCTCCCTCCCACTGAAATCACACAAGGGCACAAAATTGAGAGAGAACATGTGACATATTTTCACAGACCCCCCCACCTCTCTATCATTTCTACTCTCTCTTACTTCTTCTCTGCTTAACCTTTGTATCTTACCAGACCTCCTGCGCATATTCAGCTTATTTGAAATGAATCAAGTCCTTTAATCATATGGGAGTTATTCCATATTTAACTTCTCAACCCTTTATAGAGCAGATGTGTGTGTGTGTGTGTGTGTGTGTGTGTAAGAGAGAGAGAAAAAAAGAGAGAGCGAGAAAGAGAGAGCATGCTGTCTAATCAACAAATATCTAATGACTTAAAAGCATTCTTGTTTACTTATTTCAGATTTAATAGGATTTGCTAATTTGGGCTCACATTGTTCTAACACCAAAAATGAGAAAATAAAGCGTTAGACACCTGCTGGCAATTGAGGAAACGTAAAATGCTTCAATTTCATTTTATCTAGAGGGGCCAAATATATGTTTATATGCACAAAAGTACTGGCTTTATAATTAAATATATTTCTTAATTTTAAGTATTTTTTTGATATAGCAGTACTGTTTAGAATTTGATCTTAAAAAAGCTATTCAAACCCTATAGCCCTCACTTTCCTATCTGTAGAATGGAGGTGATTATCATGTAAACTAAATACTAAAGTTATTTTTTTTTAAATATTCTTAACCATTTTGTTTTCTCCAGGATTCCTTCCTTGGATTCTGAACTGATAGCTAGGTGTGGTGGTTTGAATGTGAATGTAAGTCCCTCACTGCCTCAGGGAGTTTTGATTATTGTTACACTTCCGACTTGAGTCTCTAACAGACTGCAGGAGGAGATACTGCTGGAGGTGGGTTTTTCAGTCCAGCCCTAAGGTGTGCAAAGAGCCACTGAGCTCTGAATGCTATCCGCTGGTGCCATCTCTCTGCTACGAATCTATGGAAGTAAGCAGCTTCTTCAGCCATTATGGAACTTCCCCTGGATTCTGACACCTAAAATAAAACACTTAAGCCCCTAAGTTGCTTCTATTGGGATATTTGGCTCAGCAATGGAAAGTAACTAAGGAATCTCAATATAAAATTATGCCCATTTGTTCTTCTTTTTCTGAAATTCTTCCATGCACATCCATAAATGAATAAATCGTACAGTCAGAATGCTTTAGAAATAGGATGGTTCAAAGGGTTAGATCTGTGGGTGATGGTTATGATCCTGACTGTCAAGAAAAGATGACTATCTGAAATGGATGGCAACTTAAAGCAAGATTTTGCCTAGGAATCCATGCATGGTGGTACAACCACCTGGATCTATGCAAATAAAATGGCAAACAAGCTAGAACAAACTAATGTATATTCCATTTTTTTTTAATCATAGTGAACGAAGAGTAGGTTTCTGTGGACAGCTGCTGAGCATGTGCCTGTGAGAAAGGATAAGAGCGTCTCTTGTAAAATTTGGGTCTCCTCTAATCTGAATTATTTTCTGGAAAAATATATTATGAAAATGATTAATGTTAATAATCACTTTAGCCAGGTGTGGTGGTGCACGCCTTTAATCCCAGCACTCGGGAGGCAGAGGTAGGAGGATCACCATGAGTTCGAGGTCACCCTGAGACTACATAGTGAATTCCAGGTCAGCCAGGCCTACAGCAAGACCCTACCTCAAAAAACAATATATATATATATATATATATATATATATATATATATATATATGTATATATATATAATGATCACTTTACTTAAGAGGTGATATATTTATTAAAAACAAGACAGTAAATTAGATTAAGTGGTTGTGTCATAATTTGGAGGCTCAGACTACTTGGGGAAGAGAAAACCCATTTTTCTAAAAAAAAAAGAGATTTTATTATTTATTGAGAACTTGATGGACATCAAATATTCCCACAAACATACTTCTTGTTTATATATTTTTCACTCACACTGACCAGACTCATTTTATTAGCAATGACATAATTCACAAAGATTGGCTTTACTAATCATATCTGGAATCTGAATTAGAATTAGTTCAATTTAAAGGAGACTTTTAATAACTAGATAAAAGCTCACAGATAAATCTACTGACCTCCATTCCGAGGAATTTCATATCTTTTCCAGTTTTTATGTCTAATTCTATGAATGATGATGAAGTTGAGGAAATGAGAGAAAAAACATGTACAACAGATCTACAGTTTGAAGAATCATATAAATCTTGCCAGGAAACATGATAGACAGAGGCATCTACTTCAAAAAGTGCTAAAAGCAATGGCAAGAGGTGAATGTTTCCACATTACCTCGTGTGATTAAATACAGCTATTTTTAGTACTCCCTTATCAAGGGAGAAGGTATTTTCACCATATACATACATCTGGCTGTCTCATATTAGAAATGCTCTAAAGCCAGTTGACTTAAATTATATTTTTAAGCTGTTTATTATTGTTAATATGCTACCAGGTGCTTGATATTTAAGCAGATACCAGGTTTGACTTTTCTATCATAAAGTCTATCTATGGGGTGTTACCTTGGGATTCTGACAAACATACTTAAATCATGTAGTTTCCTTTCTTGTAGTTCTTAAGGAGCTCAGTGCACCAGAGCATCACACTCACTGATTGTCAGTAATTTCTGGCCGTCCCTTTCCTAACAGGCAAGCACCACACAACTATAGATGGCCTGGGACGACCTCATGGGGTGGAAACAGCTGAATGGGAAGGTTTAGTTGTAAAGGAGCATACTTCATCATCAAGGCTCTCGTTATGGAATCAACAAGAGGCTGTGAATAGCACTGTTTCTTTCTTTTGTATCTGTTTGATGCCATTGAGCTTTCTCGGTACCACATTCAAGATAAGATATTGCAGAATTCTAACAGACAACAAACACTTTCACAAGCGGCTGCCTGCTTCAAGGCTGTGTCCAGGCTTGTCTGAGGAAGACAGAGCTTTCAGCTAAGCACAATCCATTCATTCTGGGAGATGAGCAGCTGCTTGAACAGGGATGTGTGGAAAATAGGATGCTCACAATGGGGAAATGTGTTTTTCAGGGGAGAAGGAAAGGAAAACAAGGTATGAGTTACTAGGAGTAATTTCAAGGAAAAGAAATGGATCCTAATGCTTAGAATGGATTCATGGCAATGTGATGTTCTGGATTGACACCCCACAATTGTGTAAAAGCCCTTGGGAGAAAGGGCATAGGTGATTTCTGCTGAGACTGACTCCCATCCTTAATTGCCTAACTCCTTAAGGAAAGGGAAGGTAGCAGAAATTCTGTGGTTGGAGGATGGAGCAGACATTGGCTGTGCCATTTGGAGAGAGTCGCTGAGCTTCTCCATGCATGGGATCTTCAGCTGTAGAAGTGACGAGCTTGGATGAGAAGATGTCTATGCTTCTTCCCAACAGTAAAGAAGAAAAAGTTTAGAAATTTCACCGAGAGCCCACCGCAGCAACATCATAGAACTTTTAGTAATATATTTTGTGGTGCTTCTATTTCACTCTGTTGAGATGTGTGGGGAAGCAAATGCGCCTTGGAAGCCACTGCATAAAAGGGTGTGATGCAGACCCAGGCTTACTGATCAATGCTATTTTTTTTTTCAAGTGCCATTTTGATAGCTTATGTACCATGAGTGATAAAACACTGCATGCAAAATAGGATCCAAGAAATGTGAGAACTATGAATCTGCTTCAAGTGGCAATTCCTCTCAATTTTGTAATTCATATTTTTGTAATTATACATATAATAATTGCTCTATTCTTCTGAATTGACTCCATTCATATGATCATATGAGAATATTGCAATCTGAGTAATTTTGTTCCCTTAGTACAGGCCCATTTGTTTGTGTGGAGCTATTTCCCTCCCCATGCAGTAGAATGGTGGGGAGAAGTGGGGAAGCTGAATTCATTTCTTCTTGGGAGGCCTTTGGATGCAAGTGTTCGGTTGATGGCTGGACCAATAGCTTGGATCCTGCTACTCTGCAAGCAGGTCTTTAAGAGGCAGCTGGGACCTTCACTACAGCTGGCTATATTTGGGATTAAGAAAAGAAGGGAGATGGTATTTTTCCCATCTGTGCCTTGGAGGATATCTAATTAGCTTCAGTCCTTTCTCATGGGGAGAATAAAGCTATTTAAGCACTTTAGCTTCCAAATAACAACAACAACAACATATGAATTAATTGAGGAAGATATCTAACAAAAGGAGTTGAAGTGTTTTGCCTTTTTCTGAAAGTCTCAGGTTTTCGAGTTCATTTGCGAGCATATGGCTCTGCTCAGTAAGCTCTAACACCAGTGACGTCATGCCAATTCTCTCCAGACTTAGCTAACAACTTCCCAAATATAAACTGCTTATAAATTTTTGTAAGACTGGGTCAGAGAAGGATTTCTGGCAACAGTGATATTTACAGAATCTTAAAGGGTGAGGAGGAAATGGGTAGAAAAAGGGCAAATATACATAAGAAGGACCTTTTAGATGGAAGGAAAAAAATGACTAATGAAAACTCATGTTAAAAAAAAAAGCAAAAGGTGTTGAAGCCTCTGGAAAACAAAGGGGGGGCTCGAGGATTAAAAAAGAATTATTTTTTATTGAAGAAAACATTAAATAGATCAATAAGGGCCCTATGAGGGAATACAGCCTGTTTTCTACAGAAAATTGAATGTCATTGAAGGCTTTATTTTAAAATTGAGAATGGCATTTTTTTCCTAATTTATATAGACTTGTGAAACACAGGCATGGAGGGGACAAGTTGAGGTAAAAGGACACATTAGAGTCATGAGAGATGTATGAAAGGGAAGAAAACAAAAGTGAAGAAGCACAGTTATTTTGACAGCCCTTGGTCAATAATGAGGAGATAATATTTGTGACAGTATTCAGGGATACTGAAGAAAGTGATGCAACCAGTGACCATAGAATAGAGTAGATAGGGAATTCAAAGCAGGTGTTTGAAGTTGAAGTATCCAAGGGAAAGGAATAAGAAAAGAGAAAAAAATCAGCAGGATGTTGGATATATGAGTCTGAAGATTGGGAGAAAATTAGCTGTAGAAATTAATGAATTGGGAGTGTTGTAGTCAGCCACAAACCGCTGAAATGAATTCCCAAACTGGGTACAGCTTATGGGGGGAAAGGATTTATTGAAGGTACAGATCCAGGGGAAGATCCAAAACAGTGAGAAAGAGGTTGCTCCGCCCCCTTTCACAGGTTCAAGCAGAAAGAGAAACCCATCACCAATACCATACACACAATAGTTAACAGGCAGGGGGATAAAGGGAGAATTTCTTCCCCTTTATACAGCCTCAGGGTGGGGTCTTGCAATCCTTTCCGAGACTTAATGGCTTCTTGAGACTCTGGAATTTCCTTTCTGCACTGCCCACTCAGGAAGGGATGCTAATTTCTGACTTCCCTGAGCTTTCTTATATCCTTCCCCCTACTGAGAGGGCTGCCTTCCTGTGAACAACATCAGAGACCCACCCAACATTACTAAAATGATCAAGTTGACAACAAAACCTAACCATCACAGGGAGTAATCAGAGATATAATTAGTAATAAAAATTAAGTCTGGAATTGAGTTCTTTGAGGTAAATGATACTGTTTAGAAAAACAGAAAACTTATAATAGAAGCCTGGGGGAGGTGAACATTTAATGAGCCAGCAGTTGAGTGTTTGATAAATTACTGAATACCTCTAAACTCAGATAATATTTTATTTTTGTGTGTGTGTGTTCTGGAACTTGGAGAAGATAAGACTACATAAGGTTATCTCAACATTATCATTCCATAAATGCTCCTCCCCGTCCCAATTTTTTATACAAGGGCTGTTTGCTGCTGCCTCTGACATCGCATTGCTCGCTCCGTGCTCACACACGGAAGCTTTGTGCTTGATACGAGTTTACTCTCCAAGAGTGATGGTGTGGAACTGCAGTCAGCAGTCATCCACTGTGGAGTTGGTTGCTCCTTCTGAAATTGAAATAAATTGGCTGAGGGATTGTGCCGAACAGCAGTTGGTGAATTTAACACAGTGCACTGTGGGCCCACACGGATAATGACTGCATTATATTAAGGCAGAGAAATGCAGAGGGAAAACCCACTTAAGAATATTGTATTTCTCAGTACATATCAAGGCATTGAAACATAAACAGACCTTTTATAATTATTGCAAAACAGAGTGAAGAGGGAATTTAATTAGCTTTTGAGTGATTTTATTGGGACCTTCTCTTCTCATTAATTTTTCCTTTATAGTGCTGGTAGATGAATCTCTAAAATAACTTGATTTTTAGAAGTACCTCCCAAGTTCAAGAGTTGATCTTCAGTTCAGAACAGAAAGCCTGGACGATATCATACCCTGATTTCCTCACTGGTCTGTGTCATCCACCAATCCCTACATGGACACTCTCTACATGGGCAGGATTGCCTGTGAATTCAGAAGATTTCAGGGAGAATCATGGCTGATCAGCTCACTGGAGTGGGAGAATGCTTTTTTTTCCACCCATACCTTTTGAGGTAAAACACATATTTGGGTGTCTGCCCATTATACAAAGATGAATAAGAAATTATCTTTTCCAAGAGTTCACATTCAAGTGGAAAGAGATGGAAAACAGATCATAATTATAGCATGCTAGGGGAATTCAAATAGGCAAGTGAGTAGGTGGTTGAAGTCTCAGGTACATGTGGAAAGGACTGCTGTTCTAACCAGCAGAAGGCAAAAAGTGTCTAAGAAGATAAGGCATTGACTTTGGACTCAGACAGCTTGGGTTTGAATTGTAATTCAGGCAACTTTGGCCAGTCTACATTAATAGTGTATTCTATAGTTCACCATTTAATAAAGGGATATAGAAGTCAGAGAGTCGCTTTAATAGATTTTCTTTGAATTGTAAGTGTGTACCTCAGAAACACACGAGAAACACTTCAGCTGGCTTCTCGGACACTTTGCACACCCCTCCAACATGGGTGTCAAACCCAACATTTGTGTGCAAAAACATGCACCATAAACTTCTTGCCAGCATTTTGGCCTCCTTTCTCAGGTATTCTTGCTCCACACAGCCATACCTCAAACAAGAGTGCCAGCAACAGAGACTGTGAACATGGACTGAGGGTGATTGTTTGGTCATCTATGAGTTTTCATACTTTATCTCAATCATTTCTCTAAACTAATGAGGGAAGTATGAATATTCTCATTTTAATGACAGTGATTAGGAATTTAGAAATCAATGAAGTTTTCTAGGTCATCCTCTTGTTAATGACAGATTCAAGCATCAAACACAGATCTACCTGCAAAGGGCATAAGGTACACTTTTCACCTTATCAGACCCTTCTCCTCCTTTCCTGAACATTTTGCATCTTTCAGAATATAGGGAAGAATTTGCTATTCTTCTTTACCCCTACAAAGAACCGCTTTTTAGATTCCACTTCAGTAATTCAATGCCTGATCTGTGCTTTTTTTCCCTTCTAAATATTGGGTTTCCTTATTCTTATTTTGCCAAGGTCAATTTTATAGGAGCTTTACAAATTTTTGGTTGATGGAGTAATATCTCCCAATCATTGTAGAAACACATATGGTCACCTTACATTTTGGAAAGACATGATCTGGAAGGGTTGGTACCTGGGAAGTTGTACAAAAAAAATACAAAAAAATTCACACAAGGTATTTGGGATCTCACATATTCCTAGCAAAATTTTTGTGATTAAGCTTTTTAAAGTTACTAATACTTAATAACACCATTAGAGGCAGCTGTCCTTGCTGTAATGTTTCTGTGGAAATAATATACTGTTTTTGCAGAGGGACTAGATTATTCTCGTATTCTCACTCCTTTGAGCCTTTCTTTAAGGTGTTAAAATTTTGCCTCGGCAATTCTGTCTTCTTTTAGGTGAAAAGAATGGTACATAGAGAAAATAATAAGAGTTTTCAAAAATTAAATTTATAAAGTTGATACCAGATTGATTTATTCATTTCTTGTTCAGAGATCCCTCTCTTGTGTTGAGGTGATAGATATGAATGTTTGTGAAGCTACCTGAAATAAACACAAGGAAATATTTAAGAAATATATCATATGGGATAAAATATTTTTCACTATGTAAGTGTAATTGAACCTGGTATCTGACAAGAATAATTGCTGAATTTCTTCTTTCTTTCTTTTCCTAGCATTTGCAGCACAGTTCTGCCCAGGGGCAGCAAAAATAGGCTAGACATGTTTTTGAAACTCCTTTCAGAGTTATAATTTTATGATATTGTAATAAATTTCAAGATGACCATGGGGAGTATGTTGTTCTACATAAGCATTTTACTGCTACTATGAATTTACAGTAATTGGAGGTAATTTACTATTTTATGAGGCATAACAGAATAATTGCACCATTTTCAACTTAAAGAGAAAAGAGTGAGAGAGGTCTGGTCAAGATGATAAATGGTCCACAGAACCTCATAACTGTGTATTTCAAAAATGTAGAAATGCTGCATATAATATTACATTCTAGCTTTTCATTTTTAAACATTTTAATCTTGATTTTATTATGCTACCAATTTAATGTCTCTGAAAATTCTGTCATTTCAATTGTAGAATCTCTTTAATTTTTCCTATACGTGTATATATTTTTTGTTTTAATAAACCAATGGTTTTTTTTCAAATTAATGTTTTTAGAAAAGGTAAACAGATTCCCATAGGCCCAGCCAAAAATTTGCTAACATTGCCCACATTTTGTTAAGTGGTATATTCTGTCTCAATAAAGAAGTTTTCTGGTTAGAATCATAACTCAGGAATTTCTCTGGGACTGAATAAAACCCAAAGAAAAAGTTCTGAGTGGTGAGATGTGACGTAGTTGCCTTTCCCTTTACAACTTTAGACTAAATCTCCCAACACTTCAGCTACCCAATCAAGAACCAGAAGGCTGAAGAGGGAATAAACAACTTCCCCCTACTTCCACTTTATCCTTAAGGTAACAAGATTTCTAAACTTTCTTAAAGAGGGAAAACCAACCATAAGGAAATGATTTTCCCATGGACTCTCTCCTCAATGGCTCAAGGGAATTAGTACAGTGCTATTTCCTAAAAGCTGTGCCTTTCCATACCAAGGTGTTGGTGGATACTTTGTTACTTCTCACAATTTCAGCCTTCAGATTATAGTTTATTCCAAGATCTAGCAAATGGAATTCCAACAGTACAATGCATTTTCAGCAAAGACCCAAACATGCCACTTTTGTGTCTTTTCTGCTTCACTGCATACTTAGGAAAGTTGAGGACCCTGGATTGTTCTCATCATTTATCTTCAGCACATATCATGTTTTCTGCCATGACATGAGAAGACAGAAAACATGGCTAAATGAGTGGAAACAGACTGCAGAGATGGAGGGACAAAATAACCTAAAGCAATTTCATACTTTTGAGGCAGAACTTGGCAGAAATATGGAAATTCTACAACCATTTATGTTCATTCGAGTACCCATTATCTTGACTCGGCCCAGAACCTGATGATAAAATTTTAAGAAGTAGAGTTAGAATTGAATAGCACTCTGTTTAAAATTTCACATTTCTTTGGTCTATATGGCTTCCTTCCAGATTCTCTGGTACCGTTCTCTAAAGTCAACATGGAAATCAAAGAAAAAGAAATAGAAAAAGAGGTACAGAGATCACCTGGTTAAAATGAAAATTTTATTTCTAAGCAAGATATGCAAACTTTAATAATCTATTGTTCACTATGTATCTCCAGAAGGAAAATGAAAATCTCCAAGCCTTTAATGATAATAGAATTCTTTCACAGATTATTTTATGGGTTTATAAGTCAAATAGTTATTTTGGTCAAATCTCTTTAGTATAAACTATTCATCATTGAACAACTATTATTTCAATTATCTATAAGTTCCATATAAAATAGTCAGCACTAAGGCAAGAATCTTCCTACTTTACTTGATTAAAAAAAATTCAGCTTCAATTATTGAAGTTGATCCTGTAAAGTATTAAGGGATCTCAATATTATAACTACCAAAACATATTTAGCATTGATATGATCATTATCAACACATGAGTAAAACATTTTCATTAACATAGGGGAAGTATGAATATCTTTCAAAGTGATCCATATAAAAATAGTGATCAACAGTGACTTTTTCTGTGGAATACGTTTTAGAATGGATCAATATCTGCACATTCTCATTCAGCAGCATTTACCACGGACAAGTTCATTATCTCTTTATATACTTCTGTTGATGTTTGTGGATCCGTGTGAAGAAACTCTTTCATTTGTCTAATTTATATTCCCTTGCTTTGTCTGCACTCTGCCAGTTTAGATGTCACCTGTAATAACTATGAAAAATTGCTGTGTGCCTCCTGCTCTTCTTCTGTTTTAATCTACTATCAAAGTTCTCTACAAATACCAAAGGGACTTTAGTTCAAGAAATAACAAATCTAATTTAACCGGACTGAGTTGCAATCTTTCACTCTAATAGGTATTTTGGCTTAGTATGAAAAACTCATCAGTAGGGACCTTCTTAAAACGGTTTCATCTATTTTAGGGATGAACCTAAAAGATGGTGTTTATATAGGGACACCTAAATATTTTCTGCAATATAACTGTACAATTCCTTGACACAATTCTGTCATCCTTGTCCTTGGCCACCTGACTTGTACCCCTGCTTTGGTTTTCACAGAAGATCTTGGATTCACCTGGAAGGACAGTTTTTTCAAATCTCAGCTCTGACACTAACATTCTCCTGCATAAAACTGTTCTAGCTCCTCCATTGTTTATCAAATGATTGATAAATTCCCTAGCCTGGCATCTAAGATTTTAACATTTCACTCTTATTCATCCATTTTTCCCCATTATCATTTTAATTAAACTGGTTCTCTCCAAAATATTCCCAGAGCATTTTGCTTTGTAACTTTTGTTTAATGCTTCATTATCTTCCCAGAATGACTAATCCTATAGTAAAGTTAACTATTTTTAAAGTTAACTAATGAGTTAACTAATGAGTTGTTCTTAATTGGGTCTTGGGTGAGAATTCTTTATGGGGGATCCCAGAGTCCCCTCTTTTTAAATCTGCATATAATACACTGAGATTGGCATGTAGAATCAGTCATTTAATAAATATTTGCTCCATGAACTACTGACACTTTTATATCTTCCTTGCCTTGATTTAAAGTTATTTTTGTTTTCCTCTGATTCTCAATACCTAACTTCACCTTCTCTCAAGGTTAAAGATAGTGTCTATTATTTATCACCACTCTGTTCCGCAATAAATAGTTACCTTGAAATGCAAAGTTAAAATGTTTCTGCAGAATGCAACTACTTCAGTGTAGTAAAATTTTATTAGAGCATGAAATCTGGAAAGTCGGTACTCTGCTAGGGGACTAATTCCTCATTTGATCTGTGAGAGACCTCACAGGAGGACAGAGCGTTCAGACACGAATTAGAGGCTCCGTTCTTTGTTGCTATGTCTTTGACCTTGGAGAAGCTTCTTAACTCTTATGTGTCTTATTTTTTATGAGAGAATTACACTAACTCTAGGAGTTTACTGTGAAAATTAAATGAGGTATCATAAGAGAAAATGCATTATACAGTGTTGATAAGAGACAGAAATTGGTGAGGCAGTCAGGGTAACAGAACCCCAAAAAGTGAATGGATTTTCATCCTTGATTAAAAGCAGAAATGTCACTCAGCATGCAGAAACCTGGATGTTATAAGTTTGCACCCTTCCTAAAAGACAGAAACTCTGATCCTTACCAGGATTACTGGCAAAGCTGTAACATCTGGTCTTTGTCCACAGTAGCCTGCCGACCTGCTCTTCCTCATGTACCAACTCCCCATACAAACCCAGGTCTGAGGCAGCAGGTGGGCTTCACCACTCACTCTTTCCTCCCTGGGCGAGAGGTCTGCCTTGCTCCCTTCTCTTATGTTCTAGGCTTATGACCCTTCTCTTCATCCTCCTAAAGCTTTAAGTTATAATAAAATCTTTCTGAACCTTATCCTCTTGTCCATGAATTTTATTCTTCAAATATAGAGGCCAAAGATCTGGGAACACCCCAAATTATTGGTGCATTGGGGTACAAGGAACCCAAAATTCCTGTATCATTTTTTGGTATAATTGGTGTGGGAATGTCAGAGGGTCAGTGTTCTCCTGATTCCTTCTTCATGGCAGGAAGCATGATCTGTTCTCTCCCCAATTCATCATTTACTTCTGTACAATTCTCCTTCACTTGTGAACTGGGCACATTTGAAACTTGGTAAAAGGTAGATTTGATAAATTTCTGTGGGGCACATGAATTAGAACTATTGTTTTCTCTTTCCACCTACTTGTAAAGCCAACAGCAAAATGTAAATGCCGTGTGTAGAACGTGAAGTGAGTTTTGTCGGGGGATAGTCTGCATTTCCTCTATGGAACACTAACTTGAATTTTCGATAGTAGTGACTAATGCTAGACTGTGGGAAGTGCTGGTTTGTGTCTGCAGCAGTGTGCTCTGCTCTGACAGGGGCTCGTGCTGGTGGGGCTCTGTGCAGTGGGATATGCCACGGGGCACACACAGCAAGACTGTGACCTATGCTAGATGGCAAGCAGCAGCAGGATGGTGTCAGACAAACACTGGGAGAGGCAGGACACTGCGACTTTGACCCACTAGATAGATCTAGATTAGAAAATATGGCATGGACTAGAGATTATGAATCTGAGCTACAAAATCAAGGAAAGTTCTAGGAAAATCTCAAAGGCTCAACCTGTGAGGGTGCTGGGACCCTCCCTGCTCATGAAGACATCAGAAATGATTAGACTTACTGACACCTGAGGCCTACTAGTTCCTCCATATATTTGGATGATGATTTTGGTGTGGACAGACAAAATAAAGAAAGAGGTCAAACATTGGGGGTGTTGTTATGGTCAAGAGCAGCTAAGTCCATATAGGTTTCAATTCTCCATCATGTCACCAATGAGGGGGCCAAGAATACAGGGTATTAGAGACCACATGGGGAATGGTAATGGGTAACTAAAGTCACAGGTCTTGTTTCCCCTTGTTGATGCACCAAGGAGAAGAGAAATTAAGGAGGCTCTGGAGGGTGCTCTAGGGCATAAGACAAAAGGGATTTGGAAGGCATTCCAGTATATATATATATAATATGTATTAATATATTTATTGTCAATAATTAGATACATCGTATGAGCAAATCTTGTGATGGTACCCCCATTTCCCTCGTCTCTGTCCTCAACCCACTGGGGGCCCTCCCCTTTTTTTGTCTTCCAGTTGGGTAGTTATATGTCTTTGACAAAGTCTTCCTGCAGACTGTATGTAGCCTTTCTCACTGGGATCCCTTTGACTCAAAGAAAAAGAAGTATCTGATATTCTTTTGCACCAAGTCTGACCTGAATGTAAAGTCTAGGGGAGACAGAAATGGCTTCCAGAGGGAAATATTAATTTTAATATGATTTTACAATCAAACCTGTTCTGTAAAAGGAAACTTAAACTCATGCAGGGAGTGCATAAGTCCTAGCTGCCCTCACATCAAGGCAAACTGCTACTCAAAGCTTCTTACAGGCACAACCATCTCTAGAAGAGAAATAGGCATCCCTCCTGTCTTCTTGTCCTTATCCCCAGGACCCAAAGCCTGCTAAGGCTTCCATTACTCCTTCTCAAGCATATCCCTCTCTCCTATCATTATGGGAGACAGGTATTTAAATGGGATCATAGCAGGGCAGGATGCTCAGAGCACAGAGGCAGAGAACAAGTTGGGTCCTAAAGTCTACCATGTAAAGGCTAAAAGCCAGCCACCTAGGAACTGGTAGAAATGGTACATGGATTGAGATATTGTTAGTGATTTGTCTACCTCCTTGCAATGTAAATTAAATTCATAGTAATCTGGATTCTGAGAAATGGGATGGCCTCTAACTCAGACTCAAGTATGTTTAAAACCATGTGTCATCCACACCTTTGTCCTTAGGAAAATTGTCCATTTGTCTCTGTGAAAAGGAGGGGAGAATGACCAGCAGCATATAGTTTTGCTTCTCTCTTGTCTAAGATCTCTAAAACCTTGTGAGAATACACTCCTCAGGCTTTTTGTGAGACAGAGAAAATGAACGTAACAAATAAGCAAGCACCAGATCTAACTAGGGTTTGCAACTAGCTGAAATTCTATGATTTAACAATATGTAAATGTATAAGATTAATTTATTATATTATAAATATAATTCATATTTTCCATTGCTAATAAAACCATTTTCAGGTATGTTATATGATCTCTAGGACAGTTATCAAATTTTACCTGTATTTACAAATCATAGGATTCATAAAAAATGTCTCAAATCAACATGTCATGAAGTCTAAAATTCAATTCACTGATATAATTTTTCTCATGGTGACAGTTATAAAAACTGTCTTCAAAATGTTTAGTCTAAAGTTGGTGATATTTCCATGTTGAGCTTTTAACTAGAAAAACTGAGTCTTAATAAGATCAAGATTTATTTATTAGTAACTATTTTTTCTTTATGAAACTAATTCTGCTAAATAGTTATTGCTGTTTATAATTTTTAACAGTCATGGGTGACAAGAATGGTGAGACATAAAACTGGTTTATGTTAACCAAAGCAACCCTAAACAAGGTACATCAGATTGATTGCTATAAATTTCTATAACAGATTTAAGTTTGTGTCTAGTCCAGTTTAGACAAAAAGATCAAAGCCACTAAAAATGTACACAAGTACTATCATAGTCAGCCACATGCCACTGGGATGAATCTCCACACCAGGCATAGTTTTGGGAGGAAAGGATTTATTGAAGCAGTAGATCCAGTGGAAGTTCCCGAATGGCAAAAGAGGCTGGACCCCTTTCACAGATCCAAGCACAGAGAGGAACCCATCACCAGTACCTCAAGCAAGCAAGTACATTCAAAACTCTCAAAAAGCAGGAACTCCAGGCTTGAGCTCAGATTACTCTTTGCATATGTATAGCTGGAAAAAAATAGGCTGAGTTGCTCTATGTCTAACCCTCCAAGACCATCCAAAACTGACCCAGAGCCATGGGTGTAGACCCTTAGGCATCTCAATTTTCAGACAGATAGAGCTATAAGACTTCAAATTCCAGGGCTCAACTGTGCAAAGATACTATAAGGCATTTGAGATTAGTTTATGTCAGAGAACCTGAAACAAAGTTCCGCCAGATATGTTAGAACATGCCAGGGAAGAATTGCTCAAGAGACAGAGACAAAAATAAACAAAAATCCAGACTTTGAGGCAGACACCTCCAGGCACTGACAACAACGGTCCTTCTAATTCTTAAGGTTAATTCTTAATTCTAATTCTTGTTGAGGAACAAGCAACAACCTGGCTATGGGTACACACATGATGGGTTAGGCTTCTTATTCTCCAAGGAAAATTTCTGGCTGATAAATACTCAGGAGATAACAGGTCACTTCCATCAGATTTCCTCTAAAATTAATAGTGCACTCCCCACTTTATAATGCACAAGAACAAAACTGGTGCCTCACCATGATACTAAAATTAAATTAAGGACTGGAGAGATGGCTCAGAGGTTAAGGCACTTGCCTCCAGTGCCCAAGGCCCCGGGTTCAATTGCCCAGGACCCACATAAGCCAGACCCACAAGGTGGTGGCCCTGGTGCTCTCTCTCTCTCTCTCTCTCTCTCTCTCTCTCTCTCTCTCTCTCTGTGTGTGTGTGTGTATTTCTATCTGCTTTAAAATGAATAAATAAAATATTTAAAAAAAATAAAATTAAATTAAGTCAGAATAATATCTATATTTTGGTTAATAAAAACTATCTCTAGGACTTTTAACATGTTTTGCCTGTACGTACACATGTTAAATAATATACATGTTTCCTATCTTCCAGATATGGCTAATCGTGTCATCAGATAACATAAATACTATAAAATAATTTTAAGCTTTTAAATACCATCCTTTAACAAAATCTGTTTTTTTTTTAAAGATAAAAGGTACATACTTTATATTCCCATTTTTTTTCTGGGTACTTAACAAACAGATGTAGCAGCCAAAACTAATGAGGACTTTGGGGTTAAAAGAAGAGTCAATATTGTGTTCTCATCCCCTCCAGTTCAAAAGGCCCGGGAGATGATGGAATACTTATTTTTCGAGTGGGTCTTACTGTTCCTGGTAAGTCACCATTCTTCTTGATCAGGGAAGACATGGAGACCTAGAGACTGGATTCCAATGAATACTCAGTCTGCAGAAGGAGACTCAAAATAGAAGGGAAACCCTCAATGCTTCCAAGGGAAGGGAAGCTGCATGGTCAGCAAGGCCCTGACTCCTCCCAGCAGAGAGCACAGGTGCTGAGAGCCAGAGAGATCATCTAGGTCCCCTGAAGTCTCTCTAAAAGAGCCACAGCTGACATTCAAAAATACCATATAAAATTAAACTTTGGCTACCTACTTGGTCTTAAGTACTCAACAGATAAACATAGCCAGAGAGTAAAGTATATCTTTAAAAGTTTAAACATCATAACTTAGACTCTAACTTCAGTTAGATGTGGTCACAATGACTCAATACCATTATCAAAGTTAAATGCTGTACATGTATTTTTGATAATTTTGCTGGTGTCTCATCTACTTTACAAGGACAGTTATAGACATGCGATCTGTCAAACAGCCTTAACTAGATCTTCACTGTGGAAGAGACCCATGCCTATAATTTCTGGTAATAATGATGTCAAATTTGGGACACTGTATGTTTAACTGCTATTTGACCTTATATCCTTCTGTCTATAGTTAGTCCACATTCAGATGGGCCTGCGGAAATCCAACTCCGTCTATCATGTTCCCCTCAGTTGTCAGCCAAGTGCTACGTAAATGGGAACACCAAGGATATCTCTGAACCCCAATTTATACCATCCCCAATTATCTGATTCCTCTTGATTTTATTCTTTCATCTCTTTATCCAGGAATAATAGTTTTTTCCCCACACTTATAAGACCACCGGTAAACTTTTGGGGTCCTGTAGAATAGGCCCACTTGAGAGGTACCCCAGCTGCCACACCTGGTGACCCCACTCAGCTGGAAGAAGTGAAATTGATTCATTGTCCCAATCCCCTAATAGCCTTTAGGGGTACCTCTTCAGAAGGGGGAAATTTGGTAGACAGTCAGGGTAATAGAACCCCAAAAAGTGATTTTTTTATTCCTTGGTTAAAAACAGGAAATGTCACAAAGCCAGCAGAAACCTGGATGTCTCACTCTCCAGGAAAGATTTCTAGGTTAAGCTTGAACCCTTCCTAGAGGACAAGACTCTGATTCTTACCTAAGCTTACTGACAAAGCTGTAACATCTGGTCTTTGTCCAAAGTTACCTGCTGACTTGGTCTTCCTCATGTAGCCACTCCCCATAAAAGCCCCAGATCTGAGTCTCCAGGGGAGCTTCTCAGCCCCTCTTGCTCTCTGGATAAGAGCTTCACCTTGTTTCTGTCTCTTATGTTCTAGGCTTAAGTCCCCCAGGTCCCTGCCTTCTCTCTTTCTTCCTAGAGTTTTAAGCTATAATAAAATTCTTCTGAAGCTTATCCTCTGGTCCGTGGATTTTATTCTTTGGATTCATAGGATAAGGATCTGGGAACACCCCCAAATGATTAGTGCAATGGAGTACATGGAACCCCAAATTCGTGTATCAGTGTGAGATATATTGACATTTGTTTTCCACTCATAAATATACGTCTGGCATAGTTATTCCAGTACATTTTTATATTGTATATTGTTGTCTTTTACCAGGATTCTAATCCATTGCTATTTTAAGATAAATTAAAAATTCCTTATGCCTGCTTGGAGGGGTCTGATAGTTTAGAAGAGATCAACCAATGAGCAGAGAATTACAACACAGTGCATTTGTACTAATGCCATGGCCAGAAGGAGATGAAGGTGCTTATGAATATAAAGATAACCAGCAGGAAGTATTGGCCAGGAAGGTTTCTCAGGGAAGGTCAGATGTGAACACAACTTGCAGGATAAAATTATGGCCTAAGTGGTGTCAAAAGCATATGGCAGAAAGAGAAAGAGTATTTCAGAAGGAATGTAAGGAATGAGAAGATAATACAGTGGACTTGGAGGGTATCATGAGACCAGCATGGAAACGTCCACTTGGATTCCTTTTGCTGCAAAATCTATTCATTTTGCTGGGAATACCACTGGGGATCATGGTAACTCATATGGAGTTTCATTGAAGCACAGTCATATTTTCTATGCTTTAAGTAAGGATAATTTAGAATTGAAAAGACTATTGGTTTCCATTGCTACAATTTATACAGTGAACATTTTCAAAGAATTTATCCACAGTGGATGAGAAGTGAGAAATATAGCCTGTAGAGGTAGACCAGTTCATAAATTCATAATGTTATTGAGCCTGTTTAGCATAGACCTTTTAATTATGTGATGATAATAAACAAATATAACATTATTATATTTTAAATGAATATTAAAAGAATTTACAAATAACTGAGCACATGAAAGGGCACTTGGCACTATTTCAACAAATATTAGTCTGTATTAAATTCCAAAGAGCCAATAACAAACACATTTTTTATTGATTCTCTCTATGCTATATTTTATCTGTATTTAATTAAATTTTGGTATTAGTTGATAAATTAAATATTTATTGGTTATACTGAATTGCTGGATGAATCATTAAGTGTATAAAAGTACCTTTTATTAGCAAATTTAATTTAGTTAATATATAAACCTCAAGAAAAGATATAAACGACAAAAAAGTAGCATTAGAAAGAAAATGTAAATATAATGCTCATGAATTTGAAGTAGGATTTTTGCCAGATTTCCAGTGGGGTTTGTTTGTTTGTTTGTTTGTTGTGGTTTTTTGAGGTAGGGTCTCTTTCTAGCCCAGTCTGACCTGGAGTTCATTATGTAGTCTCAGGTTGGCCTCAAACTCACAGCAATGCAATCTTCCTATCTCTGCCTCCCAAGAGCTGGGATTAAAGGTGTGTACCACCATCCAGTGTTTTTAAAGAGATCAATGTTTCTAAGTATCCTATAGAAAATAATATTTAAATTCTACATTTTCATAATGTTTGAAAGGAAAAAAGCCAAGTTTCCAAAGTTTATATTGTACTTTGTTTTGGAGTGTAAAATATTGTCCTTTTTTCTTAAATTATTTTTGATTGATCTTTGTTGTTTATCACAGTGTAAACTCAAGAGAAAATATTAGAGATGAGCTCACTTAAAGAACAAAACCAAACTCAACTGTCAAGAAGTGATCTATGTCTGTAGCTCTGTCGCGTGTTGGACCTCACACTCATGGCAGGATCTGCCTTCATGTCCGTTCATAAAAGAAAAAGAAAGCAGAAGTAGCTTATCAGTCTCTGTCACTTCTCAGGAGTACACCTCAGGTGAAATAGAGTGGAAATCAACAGAAAAGCAGCATACTCAAATGAATTTATGGTAAAATGAGGAGCTACCAATGCAATATAATTCAACCAAAATTTATTTAAAGTGCCAAAATAATTGTTTATAAATTATTATTTACTACCTTTCAATCATATGAGGTTAATTTTACTTACCTTGCACCTCATCTGGAGTTCCTTGTTGATAGTGATATTTTATGTGAAACTCTGTGTATGCGATTTTTTTAAAAGTGGCTACTCATAGGTCATCCATACTAAAATACCAATGAGAAACAACACATAGCATGAGCTTCATTCAACGTGAGGCCCAATAAAGAATATGAAATCATTGGCACAGTACATTGCAATGTTTTAAAGAGGTATGTCATCACCTTTTTAAACAAATGTGGGAAAATTAAGAAAGGTGCTTTCAAAGAAATATCTTTATTAACATTTAAAGTAATCTCCAGGACTTCTACCCAGCTTGCTTACATATGTATGACATCATTTGATTTTATAAATTTGTCAAGTGAAATTATTATCACTGTGCAGCTGCATCGAGGTGACTCTGCTCAAGTAAGTTACATAACCTTGTGTCTTCTCCTTTGTTTTAAATTTATTTTGTCATAAGTGATGCTGCTACAGGCGTAGTGTATTACACCTGTAATCCCCTATGTGGGATGCTAAGGCAGCAATATGAGGCGTTTAAGAACAGCCTCATGTACGTAGTGAGTTGAAGGCCAGCCTGGGCCACAGGAGACACTGTTCAAAAACAAACAATATTGAACTGGCAATTTCTTATGTCAATTACCTTAAAAAAGTCATGCAATAAATATATTGCTAATGTTACTTAGAATGTACTTATTGATATTAAATTCCTGCTGTACGAGTTATTGTTTTGTTTCAGATTTTTAATTATTTGAATAACTATGAATTGGAAAGTAGTCAGAACAAAGACAAATGAGACTCCACTGCAATGTATAGATAGAAATAAAAGACTAACTCCTAATTTAAACCTTTAAAACTGTCTTCAGAGATTAGGATTGCTATCAGTTTGTCAAATATGTTTTAACAAATCATTATTAATTTTTTATTTAAAAAAAACGCTGAAATTTAATTTTCATTATTCCAGAACTTAAAAGTTACCTGGTTTTCAAAATCATTCCTGTGACATACACTTAGTCTATCATGCTTCTAAACTTAGACTTTATGGTTTTGCTACATTTGTCCCTGTCCAGTACTCCATTTAAACATTTTTCTCTCCTTTTATTTGTAAAGAAAACCACAGTTTTCAGGCTGTGGAGATAGGTCTCCTGGTAAAGTGCTTGCCGTCCAAGCATAAGGACTTGACTTCAATCTGAAGAATTTGTGTTAACAAGAAAGACTGTCACTGGTCACAGTGGCCACTCTTATAATGCCAGTGTTGGGGAGGTTCAGACAGGGAGATCCCTTTTCTTCATTAGCCATAAAGCTCCAAGCCAATGAAATACCCTGTCTCAAAATTATCTAAATGGCATCTGAGAGGAATGGCCACCCTTACCCTCACCAATATGTGCACTGCACACACACACACACACACACACACACACACACACACACACACACAGAGAGAGAGAGAAACTCCTTTCTTTAAAAAAAACCCCTACAGTTTCAAGTTTTCATAGATTTTCCAAGATGTCTTTTAGATATGCTTTAGCATTTTTTTAGAAGTAATAAACCATTTCCATTTGTAAGAAATCATCAGTGACACAAAATCAAGTAGTTGGTTTCTAGGTCTTTACATTGTGTCTAAGTTATTCTAGCTGAAAGTTAAGAATATTTGATAGATTTGCAGATAACTGAAAAATTCTTCAGAAAACACATGCTCTCTAAAGAACTGCTTTTCCAGTTTCGAATCATAGAGGAAATAGTAGGCCATGTTTTAATTATAATATTAATCCTCCTAACATAAATATTAAATTTAATAAAATTTACTGATTTAATAAACATTTTCTTTAATTCTGGAACAAATCTATTATATGTCACTAATTCTTTTATTTTGCTAGTGTATTGTAATTTATCTTTAGTACTCCTTTGAATTCATAGCTGATATTTTCTACATTCTTCTATTCATGCTGTTTTATATATACATATATAATATATATATATATAGTTAATCATCAACAACAATAATGAATAACCAATTTACTTTTTTCTGAATTACAGGAATGATAAAACTTAATATCTGTATAGCAAAATAATTAATTGGTATATTCTTAGGACCTAGAATTCTTTTAGAAAGATTAGAATTTCATACTGGCTTATTTCACTATTTATATATTATATTTCTTAGGTTGATTTTGATTATTTTTGATCATTCAGTTAATTTTGGTCAAAGCCAACAAAAAAATAGTTGTAACACCACCTCATGTAATATGCATTCCTAATGCAGCCACAGGACCAGAGTTCTTAAGGAGAACATAATTTTGTCACCTTTAGCTATTATGTCAAAGAAAACACTTCAATAGTGTTAACAGGACCTATTTTCTAGGCAGCTATTCTGGGTTTTGAATATTTTACAGCTTTCTCGGGATGCTATTCTAAGCTTATGAAACGGAACATTTTAAAAAAAGGGCTTTCTAAATTAGAATGTATAGGAAAATAACAGAGTTTAAGAATTTTTCAATCTTTCTCATTATGAGAAAAAAAGCATTAGCAACATATTATGGTCATTTTCTGGAACTTTATAACATGCATGTATGAATTAAAGTGTTCAAAGTCATTGCTTAGGTACCATTTAAGTGCAGTACACCATGCTAACCCTGTTCTGTGTGCAGACTTGCCTGGTAATTTCTTCCACTCATTCTTCTGGTCTCACTAGTGACTCATATTTGGACCTTAGCTCTATGCCTTGGGCATTATATTCTTTCTCTCTATCTTTTCTTTGGTAATCTCAGACAAGCAGGGTTTTAGCTACAAATTGAATGTTGTTGACCCTAAAAATCTACATTTCCAACTTCCCTCTTATTTTAATGTGCTGCTGGTTATCTGCTGGGGTCTAACGTCATTATTTCTATAGAAAATCCACTTTTTTGGACTCAACCTGATTCCATCTACTACCATATGTATTCAGGTTTTGCTTTCAGGCTTCCAGCATTGAAGCCCACCTCCCCAGAATATGTGTGTGTGTGTGTGTGTGTGTGTGTGTGTGTGTGTGTGTGTGTGTAGTGGGGGTGGGGGTGCATACCAGGGCCTCTTGCTGCTGCTAATGAACTTCAGATGCATGCACCATTTTGTGTATATGGTTTTAGACAGGTACTAGGTAATCACACTTGGACAGACAAGCTTTGCAACCAAGGGTCTTTAGCCACTGAGCCATCTTCCTGGACCACATTTTCACTAATTTTATTTGGCAAGCTATAGAACATTAAACCTCCTCACACTATTGTATGACCATCATAACCCTTGGCCTGCAAACATCTTCACCTTCCCCAGCTGAACCTGGACCATGTCTTCTCCTCCAGCACCTAGTCCCCACCATTCCCCTTTCTAGCTCTATGAATTTGACTCTTCTAGGAACCTCATGTACGTGTAATTATACAATGCTTATTTTTTCTGAGCGATTTATTTCACTTAGCAGAGCATCTCTCAGGTTCATCTCTTTTCATAGCATGTGTCATAATATCATTTGTTTGTAGCCCTGAAAAATATTCATTCCACTGTATGCATAGACCAGCTATATATCCAGCCATAAGCATGTGGGTTGCTTCCACGTAATGCTTCTTCCAAGACTGCTGCCATAAAAATGGGCTTTGTCTTTTAAGTTGTGGTTTATTTTTTTTGGATTTTAACATTAAATTCTGGCTGTAATAAAAATACAAGTCCTAATTCAGAAACTTATTGCTTTGTGTTTATAATCAAATCTTACTTTGCTCTCCAATATTCTTGTTTATATTTTTTTGAGTTTCTTTAAGGCGGGGTCTTACTATATAGCATAAGCTGGCCTAAAACTTAATTTTTAGTTCTTCTGTCTCAGTGTACCAAATATTACAGGCTCTGCCTCGTATCTGACATTGTTAAGTTTGCCATTGCAATGCTGCAGAAATTATTTTTCTTTTTTCTTCTTGCTCTCTCTCTTTCTCTCTCTCTGTGTTTTATTATGTGGGGATTGAACCTAGAGCTTCATGAACAGTAGTCAAATGATTTTCCCTGAGCTATACCTTAGGCTTTGCATATATTTTCAATATCAAAAGAGATTTGTATTTTGTTCTCCAAAGAACAACTAAAATTAAAATAAAGGATTTATAAGTAAAGTTTAACTCGGTCTTTAAGTAGGCCAAATGTGTTATATACATAGATATTTATGTAGATCTAAAAGTAGATAAACAGTAAAATTAACAATATAAATTAATTCATATTCATAAAATAGGTTAACAATGGCTATTATAATAATTCTGTAAACTGATTCACTTTTTGTTTGTTGATTATAAGATTCATAATAACTCAAGCCCTTATTATAAGAAAATTTGAAAATGGATTATGTATTTACAAAATCAATCCAAACCCCTTTATCAGATAATAAGTATTTTTGGCTTATGTCTTTTCAGTTTTTTTCTGTGAATATTTTGATAAATAGCTGGGTGTGATGGTGCACACCTTTAATCCCAGCACTCAGGGGGGAGAGGTAGGAGGGATTGCCATGAGTTTGAGGTCACCCTGAAACTGCATAGTGAATTCCAGGTCAGCCAGAACTTGAGTGAAACCCAACTTAAAAAACCAATATATATTTATTCATAAATATTTGTAAAAATTGGTGGCTGTGTTGTCTTATAAGATATCTCTCTCTTTCTTCCTCTCTCCCTATCTTGTGCTGAGAGCATGGTTCTATCACTATGACTTTCCAAACATACTGGTTTTCAATTGAAAACATATTTTAAACTTTTGGCAATTCATTTATGTGTATTAGGCATTGTGATCACACTTCACCCCACAAAGGAAATTAACCTTTCTCTCTCCATGCCTTGACAAAGCCCTCCTCACCATTCTCCATTATAATTCTGTGCCTTGTTTATTTTATTTTTTGACCAACTGATTTAAATTAAGGTTATTTCCATAATCATGGATGGGAGGTTACTTATTGGAGAGTGGGCAATCTTCCGCTGGCTATTTCCCTAAAGGACATTCTTCTCCCTCTCCTAGTAATCATAAGTCTACACTATTTATTTACTCTTACTCTAAGAGGTGTGGGCTCTTATAGCTCCCTCCCTTGTCTATGATGAGATATTGGCAGGCTCAGTCATGTACAAGAAATCCTATATACTATGTTAGGGTATGACTTGAGGAATAAAATGAGGCATTGGGATCCAGACTGCAGGGAGTCAACATTGGTTTTGCCACTTGCCAGCTGAATGACTTTGAATAATCCATTCAAACTCTGTGCATTATTCCCTCATTTTAAAATGAAGGCAAAAATAACCCTTTATGTAGTAGCTGTGAGTACTCAATAAATTAATATTAACAGGCTACTAATTAAAACAGGATTTGGTACCAGAAGTACTCAAAATTTTTCATTATTCTTAACAGGAAATCTATTTTACATTATTTCATATATAACATGGGCAAGATAGTTTATTATCTCAAATATGGAAGGTCATATAAAGTTATTCAATTAATCTGTGACTGAATAAAATTTGGGATATTTCTAGAAACAACTGTGACTCTACAGCTTCAGCATGAATAGGAGAGAGCAGCATGTCCAATGGAATTGCACTCCTTGAAGTTCTGACTCAGAGGACCTGGAACGGGACCTGATCCAGATGCATCTCCAGTGGAATTCAGTGCACAAACCCCTGTCATCTATCCCATAATAGTCCATTAGCCTGCAGTCACCAAGACACCAGGTGCTTCATTTCAGAGTGTCCCAGTGCTAGCCATTCAACACAGATGCAGAATTACGAACAATTCTTATTCTTTTATAGATATTTATCAGCACCTTTTTTCACAATAAGAGTAGCAACCTACCTGTGGGTTAGAAATACTGCATCATGGCCACAGATGAACCATCTAGGAAACTGTGATTCTGCCAATACTACTGATGTTTTTAAAAAATAATTCTTCACTGCTTTACCTCAAGAGTTCATTTCTACTGAGCCAGATGCCTTACAACTATATAGTCTTAAATTATTAATTTTTATTCTTCTCTAAAGGATAACATTAACTAGGCATATGTTTATTCCAAATCATATTGTTTGAAAATTCCCAGCTGCAATAAAGAAAGAACAGTTAGACAAAAAGAACATTGCTATGAGAAAGCTTTCCTTCTATAGGGAAAATGGATTTTTGAATTAACACAGATCTCAATTGGTGGGAAGGATTGGATGACATCATTGAGGAATTGGACTTGTCTCAGGGAGCTGTGGGCATAGCTCAGTGGCAGAGCACAAGGTCTTGAGTTGCATCCATTGTAAAACCAACCAATAAGCAAGCAAACAAATACATTTAAAAAGAGAAAGAATAGAAACAGAAATAAAGCCCTTTTCTCAGTGGCCTGTATTTGAAAGTTTATGCAGGCCTACCATTACCAAATTTGCACAAAGCTCCCAGGATAGCACTAAGGCAAACTATACATCTATTCTATTTCCTTCTTTCTTATATTTATAGTTAGTGTAGAAAATTACCATTGACAGTATCGTTTTACTTATTTACTTATTATTTACAAGGAAAGAGAGAGAATATGAATATGGGAGTTCCAGGGCCTCTTGCCACTGTAAACCAACTCCACTTTGTGCATCTGACTTTATGTGGGTACTGGGCAATTGATCCTGGGTCTTCAGGCTGGTGAAGAAAGTGACTTTACTACTGAGCCATCTCTTTAGCCCCAACTGTACCTTTTTTTGAAATTATTTCCTCAATTGTCTTTAAGTAGATTCCATATTATAAAGCTCTGAAGGATTAAAAAAATGAATCAATACTCAGATAGTGGACCGATTAATTGCTCTTCAGCAAGATGGCTTAGTGTGCTGTTCACAGATTGTTAAATGACACGTGGAGAGGCCACATTTGGGTATTATGGTATACTTCAGTCAGATCTTGGATAGGAGCTATCCAGTAGCTTATAAGCGATTCAGCCCCTCCACAGGTATAGACAGGGGCCTCGGTCAATGTATGGCTGTCTCCTGCTGCACCATACAGAGAACATCTAAACCATTGCAGTGAGTCAAGAGCTCAAGGATGGGCATCTTCTCCAGAGTCACTGCCACCCAGGACTCAAATGTTTTCATTTAGTGATTCATTGGACATTTTGTCATTTGTTTTTGAGGATTATAGAGATAGTTGAACTAAAACATCTCACAAGCTGAAATTCTAATACATTATTCCAGATGCGGGTGGCATGTATTATGACACAGACTAGCTAGTTGCTGGGTGCTCTGTATTGATTGTGCTCTAGCTGCCTGAACTTTGGTGTTTTTGTTATTACCAACACAGAAATATTCTTACTAAGTGTAGCACATTCATAAGGGCTTAGAATTACAGGGGACCCCCTTCCACCAGCCTTGTGTAGAGTCAACAGTGCAACAAAAGAAGTGAACTTTCATGTCAGATGATGGCTTTCCCTCTTTGTAGAGATACCACTTTGTGAATATCGTTGAGATTTTTTTGCACATGGAAAGTCATGCATAAAATGAGTTTTTAACAAGCATCTCATTTGCATAAGCACTGGAAACTGAAATGAAATAAAGAATATGAAACATGAACTATGATTTAGTATAGCATAGAAGTTCATCAAATGGTAGCTAAGAGAAAACAGAAGGTCAGAGAAGCTATATTTAGAAAAAAATACTTTTGGAAAATAAAATCAAATCAGTAATGTATATATGTATGTATATGTGTGACTCAATCAATCATCTTTTAACTATCATCTATCATTTAACTTTTAATCAATCAATCATTTCAATCAACCATATATATAAATAATATAGTATGTATGTATAATATATTTAATCCCCAGTACCATGCAAAACAAATATATATATATATATATATATTTGTTTTGCATGGTACTGGGGATTAAACCCAGAGCCTCAGCATGCTAAGCAAGCCCTCTACTCAAAGCTACATTCCCAGGCAAAATTTAAAAAGACCATGGGGTGCCGATGGGATTTCAGGTAAACCCACACATAAGCAAAACAACTAAGTGATCTCATGATAACACAGAGAAGCCACCCTGAAGGAGGTAAAGAAATAAGGTCTTTTCTCGTATAGAGCCAGTGTGTAGTTTTGGAAATTCTACTTTTCAATCTCTAAATGGGATATTTGAAAGGTGAAATTTTCTATAATTATTAGATATAAATTCGTAGTTGGTATTCCTCAAGGGAGAAGGCAAATAAGAGCTATTTTTCAGAGGCAAAATAATTGATTTCTTCTATTTTTTTTCAAGGGAGGGTCTCGCTCTAGCCCAGGCTGATCTTGAACTCACTCTGTAGTCTCAGGCTGGCCTTGAACTCATAGCAATTCTCCTACAGCTGCCTCCAGAGTATTGGGATTACAAGAGTGCTCCACTTCACCTGGCCTACTTTCCCGCTTGATCAGAGCTGGGCAGGGCTAATTTTACAAGATCCTTTCTCTATTTCATCAGTTAGTATTGTAGACAGACTTGCAGATATGATATCGTATGATGCAATGATACTAGTTCCTATAGGTAGTCAGGAATAAAATGTAGACATTTCTTTCTACAGATCCTTCAAAAGTCCTTTCTAAAACCTAAGGCACTTAACTCTTTTGAGTTAATGACCATCTCTTGCATCGTGACAGGATGCAAATACATTAATTTGTTAGTCCAGAATGATATGGCTGAAACCTCTCACATCTATGACTACTGTGGTGGTTGGATACAAAGTGGTTGTTGTGTTCATGACCTCACAGAGGCTATCATTACCTGCACAAGACCTCAGTAGCATTGGGACCATCAACACCTTATCTCAGATCAAGGGAGAAGACATAAAATGTATTAAATAGAAGAGGGAATGGGAGAAAAGAAGATAGGATTCAGTGGACGGGGATGGAGGAGAAAAGGACAAAGGAGGGAATAAACGGGGATTAAGTACATTTTAATAGTTTTTTTATTGTAGTAGAAAATAAATTCAAGATCCTTATGACCAGAGTGTTCTTTTCCTCCTAACCACCTTATTGTCACCTAGCAAGTTATGCTTTTTATGAACCCTAATACTGACAAGGATGATTTGATGGCCTCACAAAAACCCATATAGAGGCAATAGTTTGGAATGTCATCCACGTGCCTAGAAGTGGGAATAGAGAGAAAAGAAAAAGACACCCTACATCTTTGATTGGAGTTATTGCTATCAAAATTAATTTCAACAGGTTCTACTGACTTAAAGTAATTTCTATTCTCGCATCTTTAAAAGCACTTGTTTTTTTTAAATGGGACAATATTACTACAGTACAATGAAATGATGCTTTTAAGTGAAAATAAGAACTTGTTCTATCTTCAAGACGTATCACCCACTAAAATCAAGTAGGAGGTGTGGTAAATAAACTCATTGAAAAGACAAGTCTCTGAGAAAAACAGAGATGTATTTTAGACCATTTGTTCAGCTCACTAGGGTGTTAGCCCACACAAGATTACTTTCACCCTTCCACACTTACACAGTGGCTGTTGGAATAATTGCCCAGGGAGCAATCAATGCTGTAGAAATGTTCCAATACAGACGTGTTTTCCTTAGAGTTTGGAGTGAATTATTATACAGATAAACCAACTTGAACAGAGGAGAGAAACTATCGTTCCTTATTTTCTTCAAATAGCCAGGGGTTCAGCGTGAAATGGAGTTCAGCAAATTCAATGCAGAAGAAAGAGAAATAGTTAAAATGACATTGTCAACACGAGTACAAGGCCACACGAGGTAGAGGCTGGACACTCACAATTGTCAGTTCATGAGAAGCAGTGTGACCCGTGCTTGTCAGGCTGGGATTAGCAACTGGAGCCTCTTGGGCCAAGCTGAATTTTCTGTATGCTATGCATGATTACTTGGACCAGGATAGGGTACCTTTTGGGGCCCAAATCCTTTCATGTATTCCATTTCCTCCCACAAACTATGGGTGCTGGTTGGGTACCACAATATCTAGTCATAGTATAAAGATGCTTGTAGTGCAGGGGGAACAGAAAAAAGCATGCTGTACCTCAAATCAACAAGGCTGTTACCCATCAACTTTTAAATGAGATAAAACTGCCCATTTCCTAGCCAACTAAACTCAGATCGTGTATTTTCACTTTGGCTGTTCCACGAAATCCTTCAGACTCACACTTTCTGTTTATAAGCCTTACTGTGTCCCATCTCTCACTTTCTATGTTCAGATTACACTATCTTTCTTCCTTCTTTTGTTTTTTTAGGTAGCTTTATCTTTATTAGCCCAAACCAGTTCATTGTTCTTTTGTAAAATAATATTCTAGTCACTTGTTTATATATTAGTAACAGGAAAAGAATGGACATTTGATTTCTATGACCATACTTTCCTCTTCATAAAGTCTTTCTCCATCTCGAGACATGGCAGCTTCAATGTCTTGGTTTAGGTCAAGGTTTTAGAACTCTTCTTTGTCCAATACTACATATCAAGTCTTTTAGTAAATTCTGCTTGGTAGATCTTAAAGTAATCAAGATTTTGTCCACCTCTCTGGAACCCCATATATATATATATATATATATATATATATATATATATATATAGTTTATTCTGGTCCAAAGTCACAAGTATTTCAATGAGCTAATGTTCTTCCATCCCCATCCCTGACCTCGTTCAACCTATTCCCAGTAAGGAATTCTTCACAAGCTTCCTTTAGCTCATGCTTCTGTTATGCAGAAAATTCAAAATTCTTATCATGCCTTATACATCCCCACACAATCTATCTTTCTCTCCTCCAACAAATCTTTCAATTTCATTTATTTTCACTCTCTCCCCTGGGTTACTCCAGTCACACTAGATTAGGAACTCCAAGAGAGGAAGCCTTCAATTTTCTCATTAAATCAATGTCTGGCATGATAACTACCATTGGTAACAATAACTAGGTTTATAACACTGATGTTGAACTCAATACAATTTGGTAGCAAAGGGGAAAATGACAGATACAGTATTAAGGCATGGACAGTAGGAGTTCCTTAAATGCATGGAAGCTGTGTTATTTCATTCAATGACCAGTTAGTTCCTTAGGGTGCATGTTGACAGCTAATTTCCTACTTGAAAAAGAAGAGCAATATCTGCTTATATACCTAATGTGGTGTGATGTGAACTGTCCTCCGTAGGCTCATGTGCTGGAACACTTGGCCTTTACTAGTGGTGCTGTTTGAGGGAAGGTTGTTGAACCTTCAGGAGGTGGAGCCATCATGGAGGAAGTGGGGCAGTGTGGGTAGGCCTTGAGGTTTTACATCCTGACCTCACTACTTCTCCACCTTCTCTTCTTGGCTGTGGACACAAGTGACCAGTCATCCTCCCCCACTTCCTGTCATGATAGACTCAATTCCCTGGAACTTTAAGCCAAAATGAAACCTACTCCTTCCTTCAACTACTTGTTAGGTATTTGGTCCTAGCAATGAATAAAACAACTATTAAAACATTGAAGAGGAAGGAATCAGTGAGTTAAGACAAGAAAGTGTTACATGAATAGTAAACCTCACATATTTTTTCTAGTGACTGACTTCAATTCTTTTAACTTGGGTCTTTTTGGTAAACAAAAGATCAGACTTCTAGTCACTAATTTAGCAAGCTCAGTCATTTCTTTCTGTAGGAAGCTCTCCTTCAATCCCTTAGCGACCAACATTCTCTGGATGTCCAGTACATGGAGCCACCCCTGTGCTTTGTGCAATTGATTCTCTACCATACTAAGAACTGTCTGAGGGCGAGGACAATGTCCTATTCACCTTTCAATTCTAAGAGCCAGGCATATAGGAACTGCCAACTACATGCTTTCTAAATGAATGGATAATCCAGCCACACAAATTGTGATTGACAACTTAAAGAATATAATGTATGAACCTAAATGGGCATTAAATTATATACCCAGGAAAAGAAGCTTTCATTTGATTTATTTAGATGGAATTAAAACAAATGTCCTATTCAGATTAATTACCACAAGCTAACAAGTTCCATAAGGGATTCGTGAGAACTCTCCTTCTGCTGTTTTAGTGGCTAGCCCATAAACCAGACACCGAAGTTTCATTCTGAAAGTCAAGAGAACAAGCAGGAGCATTACAGATGTTGGAGATGGATTGCTGCTCTGCAAACAGTATGGGTGACTTAGTTCAGGACAAAAACGTAATTTAGGAGCATAAAGCTAGCCGAGGGCTGAATTCCATAGGAACACAGCTGTGAAGGTAACTGCAGAGTTTTGCTTTCTCATGTGTTTCTGACTGTTGTAACTGGAGTTTTATACTTCAATGCAAGCAGGCTATTTAAAGCTTGTCAGAATGTGAAGTCAAAAGAACATTACCATGGTGATTGGGAAGAACATAAGAATAATTTGATGTAGAAAGAAGAAACTTTATAAATGAATGTGAGATGACTGGGGGCCTACCAAAGTCACATAGCCATACGGGAGCTTTCCAGCCTAGATTTATTGCACACAGCACACAAGCCTGGGGAGAAAACCCCAGGTCAGATGTCACCGGAAGCTGTTCATCCAGGTTCATGGAGGATACACTGCACTGATGGTATTTGACAACCCTGGCGGTGATTTTTCTGCTTCAGTGGCCAACTTGTGGAAAGTCAGGGTGAGCCAACACGTAAGTGGCTCATACAGTAGGAGGCTGTCAAGGTCATCTTTATAAGATGATGCTATGTTTAAAGACCATTTCACATGTCTGTGTAGCCAGGAATGATTCAATGACTAAAACATCCAGGAAGGCAGATACTAAACTGCTGAGCATGAGAGAAATATCTAGAAGAACTGCCATGAGCTCAATATTCATTCTTATCTGCAGAAAATAGCTATTTCTCATCAATGTTCTGAGAGATGGCACTTCATTCCTCATTAGCTTTTAATCGAAGCTACATTATATTATTTCCAGGACCTGAGACCGAGTAGACATTTTGGTAGCAAAGTAAAAATGACAAATGTTAAAACATACAGGCACATTGCATTAGGCAATTAATAGGTTTCCTTTACATATTAAATTAATTTGATAATAATAGATGGTAATAACATATTAATTTGATTTCTTATTTAAGTTCTAATCACTTGAATAAATATTTCATGAGAATTACCATACTCCATATTCCCAATAATCTTTTAAAGTAAGTTACTGGAAACTGTTTTCAGAGTAATTTAGTCAGCAAACCTGATCATGGCTTTAACCCTAACAATCATATTCTGGGGCATACAATTTTGTCCTTAATTAATTTCACCTCAGAGTTCATCTTGTCCACCTTTTTCCCCTAAATATATCTCGAGTTGATCCAAAGTGTTCCTTGAGATGTCTCCAAGGACTTGGGGAGAGTGCTCAAAGTCTGCTTCTCAGGATCAAATTTACATATTTGACTTTTGCTTAAAATTTCCACTGAACGAAAGGCTATAGGAGTAAAACAGGTTTAAGAAATAGCTCTGTTCTTGCTCCACACTTCCATTTATACACCGATGAAAGAAACGTCCAGAGCAATGACCCTCAGAGTCCCAAGTGTGAGGGATTCATTCCTGATTACTGGCAGGTCTGTAGTTAGGACCCAATTCCTTTGACCCAAGTGAGGTGATTCTAAGCCACCATGAGACCTCAGAGGGAGACAGACACGCCACTGACAGAACAATGCTGTGAGACTTTAGCTCTTCTACTCTGATCATGGGATCACTTCTACCCTGGGCCATGTTCAGCTGAAATTACCACCACATATGAACATTTTGGGTAACATAAAACCCAAAAGAAATTGGCTTAAGATTTTCCTGCCTAAGATTCTTTGTTGTGTTACTTATTATACTGTTCTTATTTCCCAATGATACTATCCTGTCAGTTACTTCACTTATACTAAGTTCTATAATATGCACAGAAAGCAATTTAAAAATTGTATATTCTAGACTCAAAGATCCTGTTTGCAATCATGTTATAAATGACATGTACTGGTAGCAATGTTATGGCACAAATAAAAACACATATGCACATGTATGCCAACATGAAGGTCTGCCTTTGAACAGTAAGGAGCATCTACTAGCCTTCATGTAAGCAATACAGTATGGAGTTCTTGTTCTCCCTTTCAAGCTGTGATAGACAGTCTCTGAAAAGCCATTGTGAATAGCACTGTAATTGAAGGGCTTTTTGGTGGTCATAGGTTTTAATTTGGATCTCAGAACTCCTATGAAGTTGTAGATTTAGTCAAAATACCAATGCCCATATCTCCTGAAACAGGGAGACAGGCACTACTGTGTGGTTATTTGGAAAATAACAGGTAAATTATATAAAATACTTGGAGCCTAGTGACTATTCAGTGAATACTATCAGACTATACTATTCTACTACCTTTTATAACGCCTTTATGATAATTGCATTTTAACCTGAAAATAGTAATATTTGGATGCATATGTGAATATGTGTTCTTGAAAATTTATTGCAAGCACAGTGGAAATTGATGTATGCTTTATTAACATACAACAAAATATCTGCTACTTTTGTTCCATGAAAATACAATGAGATATATTCCATCATTATATCGGCTATACAGAGAAACACTTTGAGTCTTCATGAAGTCATTCTACTCTCTAAAAGGTTCAATCTGCTATGTGTTGGTATCTGTACCGTTCCCTATCTGTTCTCAAAGCAGAGCACTGGTCACTCTGTTTCCCTACTTCTTTCACACTTGAAATCCTCAACCCACCCTCCCTACCTTTCAGCCATCTGGGAGTCTTGTTTTGTTATGGGATATGCCCATTTGTCAAATCTTCCCCTGTAATTTCAATTTCATCTAATACAAAAATTACAGGACAAAGATATCCCCTTCCAACTCTAAGCAGTCACTGACAAGTTGACATACTCTTTAAGAATCAAATGTTGCCGCTCAGCTTAAGCTTCTCCAAAGCCTTTTTCAGTCCTCCTCCAGTAGAATCTTAAAGTTTGATTATAAGAGCTCTGCAAAATTTTAAAGAATAAGATATTTATATGAACAATGTGTTCAATTCTCTTTTCTAGGTTTAATTTTTGTTATACAAATGAATTATTTTGAGACAAAGTCTTGCTGTGTAGCCTTTGCTGGCCTTGAGCTCCCTACATAGATGAAATCTGGGACAACCCTCTGGCCTCTGCCTCTATAGTGCTGGAATCACAGGCTTGAATCACTGTGTCCAGCTAGAAATGCATCTCTTTTCCATTGTACTTTTACAATCTGAATTTTTTTTTTTTTTTGAGATAGGGTCTTACTCGAGCCCAGTCACTCTGTAGTTCCAAGCTGGCCTGGACTTCACTGCAAGTGCTGGGAATAAAAGCATTGCAGGTTGTGCACCACAATCTGCAAAAAAAATTAAAAATCTTACTTTTTGGGCAACTTTAAAAACATTACTCTAGCTCCTCTAATTAGCTTAGGCCAATATGTAAATGCATTTAGTTTGTTTTAGCTTCAGTTTGTTATCCTAGTGTGTGAACAGTTTACCTAGTTCTCTGCTGAAGTGAATAAAAGATTGTTGTGTGCTTCACTATTACAAAGAGAGCCAACCCGGGCATCTTTGTATGTAACGCCTTACGTGAATATGCTAGAGGTGCCCGGGAGAATGAAATCCTTTAGCAAAAACACTGCTGATCCATAGTTTATGACCATGTTCACATTTGGGAGTCATTTCCAAGGTGCTCTCCTGGGTGATGGTACTCATTCATGTTTCCTCAGAAATGTGTGAGACTTAGCCAGGCGTGGTGGCGCACACCTTTAATCCCAGCACTTGGGAGGCAGAGGTAGGAGGATTGCTGTGAGTTCAAGGCCACCCTGAGACTCCATAGTGAATTCCAGGTCAGCCTGGGCTAGAACCAAAAAAAAAAAAATAAAAAAATGTGTGAGATTTACCTTCCATATCTTTATTACAACCATAGTATTACAGGTTTAATTTTGATCAATTTTTTGGAGTTATAGCCCACCAACTTCTAAAATAGTAGTTAATATTTTTTGCTGCATTTGTTGGCATTGTCATTTCTCAAGGAAATGTTTGGTCTTAACTTTTACTTTTTTCTTCTGGATTCCTATGTCCCTGTGTGGTGTGCATTTATGTACGTATGTGTATGTACACAAATGGGTGTATGTCTGATGTCTTTATTTCTCCCCACCTTATTTATTGAGATTCAATAAATGACTCAGGGTTCTTCAGTTCCCTTAGTCTAACTGTCCAGCTCGGCCCAGGCATCTTGTGTGTCTCCCAGACACTAGCAGACCATCACACCCACAGACATTTATGTAGGTTTTGGGGATCCGAACTCAGGTCTTAACAGCTGCAGATCTAGTGCTGTACCAACTGAGCCATTCCCCCAGCCCTGTTGATATTTTTTAATATAGTCTTAGTTTGGTTTGTTCTGTCACTTTTGAACAAAAAGAATCCTTTCTTCAAAGGACTTTTAAAAATACTATTGGGGGCTGGAGAGATGGCTCAGCGGTTAAGACACTTGCCTCCAGTGCCTAAGACCCCGGGTTCAATTCCCCAGGACCCACATAAGCCAGACCCACAAGGTGGTGGCCCTGGTTCTCTCTCTCTCTCTCTCTCTCTCTCTCTCTCTCTCTCTCTCTCATTGCTTGAAAATGTCTTGGGCACCCAAGAAAAGATGCACTATACGAAAGTCTGACAGGGAGGCTACTAAAAATAGAAAATAGGGAATCCAGAAAGGTCTATATCTGTTAACCTATACTGTTCTAACTCTCCAATGGAGATTGTGTTTGTATTTTTCAGGATATAGCGAGTGAGCTGTGGCCCATACAACCCTACCTCCCGACAGCAGGCCAA